>JAESUZ010000098.1:0-11053 GCA_017311185.1 Proteles cristata cristata
AAGCCATTTTTTAGGATTTTTTTTCCCCTTCTCCTGCCTTCAAGTGTTCATTTGACTATTTTATATAGGGTAATTTTGTGTGTTTTCTAAGCAAGGCGAAAATGAGATACTTTAAATGTCACGTTAACCTTTCACAAAAATGTACTTGAATTCAGCATACATATTTTAAAGTAGATGCTTTGACCAATTTTGAATTCATGTGAAGAAATGTTCCTTAAGGCTTTAAAAAATTTTAAGTATAGATACAGCATATATGGTTATATTTATGAGAATTGCCTTTGGGTCTATTTAAACGTCCAGATATTTATTTCACTTCAAGCTTAAAAGGTAAATGGTCTTGTGATTAATTAGGCTACTCACATTGCAGGTAAACTTGTTTCAGTACTTTGAAGTACTTTCTGTCCTTCATAACTGCCCTCCGATCAACTTCTACATGTGATGCTTCTTTATGGGAGCATTTGTCTGTTTTTAGACATTGTGTTTCCCCAAATTCTGAATCCAAAGTGGATGCTGAGGATATTTTAGTTTGAGTTGTATGGGGTTGAGGGAGGGGTTTACATTTAAATGATGAAGACCGTTAAACCTGCTGCTCTAAAATAATTTTAATAGGCATATGCTTCCAGACCTACAGGTTAAAAGGGCCAGTGTAGTGGGAGGGGGGTACATACGATAGCAGTATCCTTTCCTAAAGGGATACCACATGTTTGTGCCGGCCCCTCCCCGGTGCTCCGGGCAGCTGGGAGGGGAGTCTGGCAGCGGCCCTGTTTGCATGGGGCCGGCTGGCTCAGCAGTGATAAGCAATAGACAGGCTGGCTCCTTCAAGGAGTCTTTCAGTAAAGGCTGAGCTCTCAACAGTTCCGAAACTCACTGGCCGACTTTCCCCTGTGGACCATTCATTTATCAGGAAATGAAATTGGTTACAGGGTTTCTCACATTGCCAAACCTCACTGACGAAACCTGATTTCTTCCAGAGTTCGGGAGGAGCTTTAACTCTTTGTTAGTGTCCAGCGCTTCATGGCTCAGGCCCTGGGGACCCCTATCAGTCCAGAGGTCTGAGGAGCCCCCCAAGGAAGGGGCTGCTGGAGTGAGGGGCACGGACGTCTGTGGAGGTATAGCACCCCCCCCCACCCCGGACCATTAAAGGCTAGTGGGTAGCTCCTTCCATAGACATGAAAAGATGACCTTTCGGGGTGGAATTGTTATATTTTGCACATTATCCTTGCCTTTCAAACCAAAGTGTCAGTTTCACAGGACCGATTTTTTCCGTTTTCAAAAAGGAAGGCCTTTATACATGATGTGAGTCACCTTATTGGCAGCATAACCTGGTAACTTAGACCAGAGATCATTGTTTAAATTTTGTAAAACCATAAGGAACAGAACTCAAGAGAAGCATGTCGTTCTGTGGCACAGAAAATGTTTTGGGTAAGTGAAGGTTAAATCATTACCAAGTATATAATCTAGTTCATATGTGTAAGGAGCGGAACTAGGCTAAATTATCTAAAATATTCTGACGTACTGAATCGTTTCATTTTGTGCAACAAAATCTCAAGCGGGGCATTCGGTTGTAGGCCAGCCTGTTAAGTGCAGTCGCTGGCTGCGACCTCCCGTGTTTGGAATTAGCAGGCCCAGGGGTGACACACAAGTGCATGTGGCAGCGATTATAGCTGGGGAAGTGGCTGCTGGCTAATTGATAGCAGTAGCAGCTAGAACAGCCTTATTTAATTTTCAGTAGTTCCTATGACAAGATGCTATAAATGAGACCCTTTGGAGTCTTACCATCATTATCCTTTCTCTCTCTGTCATTAAATATGTGATGTTTAGCATATCCACTGGATAATATTTAGAAGTGAATTCCTCAGGCTCTTTTCCCCACTCTTTGGAGATACTCTTCATCTTAACTTTCAGCCCTGATTATTTTAGGCTCCCGAGTTAGTAGAACCTCACTATCTGTGAGCACTTTTCCCCTTGACTGGATAGCTCCTATTTGCTAAAAATATATTTAAAGTCACAAAACCAACCCGTAGCCTCTGGTGGCTGTGCTCATAATCTGAACCCCAAAGAGAAACGCTGGCTCCATAAAGGGTAAATGAATGAATCATTTTCTCTGTTCCTCACTCAGAGATAAGCTTGGTGAATTTGAGTTGCATTTAGAGCATTGTGTCCATGGTTTCCGTTGTATCCCAGAATATTACGTAGTCTGAAGTGGGTGGTTATGTTTAGTCGAGAGTGATCTGCATTCAGTTCTGGCATCTTTATGGCAAAAGATGTATTTGAAGGAATGAAAGCACAGTCCATCTTTAAAAATGTGCATTAGAGGAATTTCACCTAAAATTTAGCACTCATTCTTTCTTTGTTTCTAATGATTCCTTCCATTAAATATCAGTCTTATCAAATTTGTGCGTTCAGGGCACCTGGGTGGCTCAGTCGGTCAAGTGTCCAACTCTTGATTTTGGCTCAGGTCATGATCTCGCAATTTGTGAGATCAAGCCCCGCATCAGGCTCCACACTGAAAGCATGGAGCCTGCTTGGTGTTTTCTCTCTCTCCCTCCCTCCCTCCCTTTCTCTCTCTCTCTCTCAAAATAAATAAAACATTTTTTTAATGTGTATATTCACCATTCTTCCTGTTGATTCAGAGATGAGAAATAATGCCAGGTAGGCACCATAAAAGATTTGCCTTCATCTCTGGCCATCTGTGTCCCAGCCCTAGACTGTAGGATCTGAAAATGAAAAATCAGTGAGTATTTTAGTCCTTTGTAAATGTTCTCTCCGTTCCCTCACATAGCCTCTCCTTGTTAACAGTCCCTATTGAAGAAAACCACCAAATCCAATATTGAGGGGTTTTCAGATCAGAATACAGTGGGTACAAGGAACCATGTGGGCTCTTGATCATTATATTTTTATGGCTCCCACAGTCCTTATACCTCTGAGTCCTTGAGTAAATACATCCAGTATCCAGTGGCTAGCATTCCTCTTTTTACAGAGCTACTATTTGCAGTAAGGATTTTCTTGCCTCTCATTTATTTGTTCACCGTGTATTGGTCGAGCAGTTCCCGTTTGCACTGCACTGTGCTGGAGGTTGGCCCTTAAAGAGATTTCCTGTATAGGAGGGCACAGTTTCTAAAGTTCATTCACAGAAATAACTTCCTCTGTTCTGTTGCTTTGTGAATGAGGAGTCGTAAGTAAATTAGGGGATGCCAATGGCAAATGAAGGAGGCTGCTCAAACCCTGCAGAATTTGGGGATACCTTGATTTCCCTGAGCATGAAAATGATAAATGGCTGTGACTAGAATACAGACCCCGAAACCAGTGCCCTGAAGCACATACATGGAGAGATCGGTAGGATGCTCCAGACCTTCAGAGTGAATCCTGTTTCTGCCACCTGTGCTGTCTTGGGCAGGTCACTTAACCCTTCCTGTACATCAGTTTCTCACCTCTAGGATGGGTCTATCTTAGAACCTTGCCTACTTCCTGAAGTAGCTGGAGAAATTGAAGAGACAATAAATACACAGTTCCTAGTAAGCCCTTAGTAGTCGTTAGCCAGTGCTATTTTCCCTCTTAACCATCAACCTCACTTCTCTACAGCAAAACCAAGAACTGGAGCTATAAGTTCTAAACACCCAGAATAGGTGGTTCCAAGCCTTTGCCCCGCTCTGTATCCCCAAGAGACAGCTGGAAGCCCCTTGCTGTTTACAGCCTCAACAGGCTTAGCTCTCTGGTTCCCAAGTTTGTGACAGATCCAAGGCCACAGCTTGCTAGAACTGTCCCAGACAAATCCATTTGTACCACCTTATTCTGGTGCAGCGAAGGAAGGAGCACAAAACGACATGTGTGAATCTTACTTTCCAGTGTCTTGTAAGAACTTGTATGTACTGTTCATGAAAAGGTATCCGTAGAGGTGGCACATCTGGAGGGGCTGTGACCCTAAAGAAAGGTCAGGGCCATTATAGGACACTGAGCTGATCCCATCTCCGTCCTTCAGAAACATAAGGCCTTATCTTTCCCAACAGCGCATGAATGACCTAATCGCAAGGCTCAAGTCACTAGTTTGAACTCTCAAAACTGTTCAGTTCCAGAATGATTTTAGTTAATCCGGTTGGTTTGATATTTTAGTTTGAAGGGACTCATAGCAAGATTCTTTTTAAGTAGTAACTTGAAAATATGATCTGATTTGTAATAATTTAGTTTATGCACCATCGTTTGTGACCACATCAGTAGCTCTGGAAGAACTAAGTTATCTCATTTAATTCACATATCACTTCATCTAGAAAGTTCTGTGTCATAAAGTCAGGCACAACCAGGTTACCTGGCTCTGGTCTTTCCGTAACCAAGTTCCTGTACTGCCACTTTTGTTTTGCTTGTGTTTCCTCAGCATTCATGCCGTTCTCAGTATGCAGAACCTGAAAACTTGGTATTACAGATTTCTCCATGATTCCACATTTTTCAAAAGACACTTTAGTGTATGTATTTATGAAAAGATCTATCAATTCTATGCAGGTGTATTCACATTCACCATTAGAGTTGACCTGACTCACTTCACAAGTGTACCACTTTCCAGTCAAATAAGAGATGGTTTGGAATGCAGTCACTCCTGGAGAGGAAATAGGAGAAGCCACTTCCTTGTTGTAAATTTCCACTCTTTAAAAAAAAATTTTTTTTTTAACGTTTTCTTATTTTTGAGAGAGAAAAAGAGCACACATGAAGGGGGAGAGAGACAGACAGACAGACAGAGAATCTGAAGCAGGCTCTGAGCTGACAGCATAAAGCCCGATGTGGGGCTCAAACTCACAAGCCGTGAGATCATAACCGGAGCCTAAGTTGGACGCTCAACCAACTGAGCCCCCTGGGCGCCCCATACCATCCACCATTTAAGTCTCAGGGTTTGTGGGAAATTTTGTTGTTAAAGATAGAGAGGAGCTTCTGTCATTTATAAGGAAGTGGGCCAAAGACATCCTTCACTCAGCAACAGTTGCTAGAATAGAGGGAGAAGAGAGATTTGAGAAAACCCTGGTTCAACCTTTCATTTTATGAGAAGAGAAAATGAGGAGAATTGACTCCTCACCCCTGGTCACAGGGCTGGCAGGACACATGCAGGCCCCAATCCTGGTTTCCTGACTCCATTTGTACCCCTTTCCACTTCTGCATTCAGGGGGTTCTGTAACCCCTAGTATTAGGCTAACCCATCGGGTAGAGAAGCCCCCTGAAAGTTTAAAAGTCCAACTATTACTAGTAATTGGCCGTTTGCTATTATTTGTATGGAAAGATGCTGCTGTGAGTTTTTGCGGACTAGTGATGGTGTTTTTGTGTTCATTCAAACACTCTTTCCCTGTCCTGTGCCTTTATGCCCAACAGAATGTGAGAGCCCCTGCTGGAGCCCTGTGTCAGTCATATCACAGATCTTTCTAGGCCTTGAAGGGTCACATTCTCAGTGTCCTTCATAGTAGCATACATATTTTTAGAACTGTATTTGGAGGTTGTATTTGAAGGCACATTTGTGACTCAGCATAATGTTTTTTAACTGGCAGACTTTAATTTTTTTTATTATGTTGCATATCTTATTTGGCTTCAAGTTTCCTCTTCAGCTGGCCCTTCAGGAGACAGATTCTGCCCCTGTGCAGCTATAGGTGACATAGATCATTGTTTCAGGATAACATTCATCCTTCCCTGGCCTCTAAACATAGCGCGCACGTTCCCAGCCACAGCCTCTGCTCTTCTCAGCCCTGTGTTTCCCTCAAGGCTCAGTCAGGACCAGCTCTCCTCCCCAAGATATTCACATATCACCCTTACCCCTTCCTCTTCTCTACTTCTTGGCCTCATGATCTACCCCAGTTACTAGCTGCTTGGTGCATCCTGCCTCTGGTGAGACTCCCCTTCTTTTCTGTGCACCCCCTTTCCCAGCTCACTTTGAACACATGATGTCAAGGCCCTGCCGTCTTCCTTTCTATATCCCTGGCCCTCAGCCTGTGACCCCACACACAGTAGGTTGTGCACTGCGCATTCATTTCTTCATTGTGTTGGGAGGGCGCAAGGCTGACCAAAGTACAGGGGGCCACATTGGCCAACATGCAAGTGTGATGGCCACCAAGAAGGCTTTAATAGTTTCCAGTGAGGGTTTGATAGAGGGGCAGGGGCAGGGATCAGAAAAGCAACAGGCCAGGGGTGGTGTGTTTGGTGGAGGTCCTTTAAAAAAAAAAAAAAAAAGGCTTAATTGTACAAACAGTAGGAAAGTTTGGTCTGTCTACTAAAGTTGAGCACGCTCGCAGTCTGTTCCTCTCTTTAGTGCACACCTAACATGAGTGCATGGCCTTGTGTGCCAGCAAGTACATATGTGGATGTCCATAGCATCACTGCCATGACAGTAGAACCCTGGACAGAACCCAGTCCAGCAGCAGCAGAATCAATTAACAAACTGTGGTATATTCAGACAGTAGAGGCCTGTGTAGCCGTGCAAACGGTATGTGTGAACCCCACAAGTACAATGCTAAATGGAAGAATCCAGGTGCAGTATAACACTGTGTGATTCCGTTCACATGAGGTTCAAGGAAAGGCAAAACTCAACTTCAGTGTTAAGAAATTCAGGTGTAGGTGGTAAAATTATAAGAACAAGGAAGTGATTGCCGTAAAAGTCAGGATAGTGGTAACTGGGGATATGAAGTGTTCTTGCCGACCCCATGGTGGTAACGAGAATGCTCGCCCTACACTGATTTCGTTGTCATATATTTGTCTTCGTGAAATTTTCTGTATGTGTGTTGTCTTTCACAAGAGAAAAGGCTAAATGAGTGAGGGAGTATATAAAGACTCCTTTATTTAAACAATGAATGAAGTGTGTATAGTTAGTGATGGAAAGGTTAAAGAGATTTCAATGAAGGTAAAAATGTTTTTATTAGTATGTAAGATTCATCTGTTTCTGTTTGCTCATGAAAATCAAATTGTTTTACCCATTTTCCCTCTTTAAGCCCCCCCAAAAGGAATATATTATCAAAATTTACTAGAGAGATATATGATCAATATGTTTAATAGTCATTATTTGGATTGAGGAACTAAGGATAATTTTTAACTCAATGTTATAAAATTTTTCTCCAGTGAATGGTATATTCTATTTTACTATGAGGTACATAATAGAAATTTTTTTTAACCTTTAAAAAAACACACCTCTTGTAATTGTGACTATTTTTTTAAAAGTGTTGGTGAGAATACAAAGAAATGGGTATCCTGTGCACTATTGGTAGGACTGTAAAATGGTCCTACCACTATGGAAAACAGTTCAGAGGCTCCTCAAAAAATTAAAAATAGAACTGTCGTATGATCTAGCAATCTGAAAGCAAGGGTCTCGAAGAGATCTTTGCACACCTTGTTCCTAGCAGCATTACTCACAGTAGCCAAAAGGTAGATGGACAGATAAACCAAATGTGGTACATACATGCAGTGGAATATTATTCAGCCTTTAAAAGGAAGGAAATCCTGTCACATGGAACAGCCTAGATGAACCTTGAGGTCCTCACGCACAGTGAAATAAGCCAGTCACAAAAAGAAATAATTTAATTTACGCTAGGCATCTGAAGTAGTCAGATTCATAGAAACAGTGAGGGGCAGGGGGAAAGGGGAGACGTTAAATGGTTCCGAGTTCCAGTTTTGCAACATGGAAGCAGTTCCTGAGATCTTTCACAACAATGTGAATATACGAAACACTGCTGAATTGTGCATTTAAAATTGGATAGGATGGTAAGTTTTATTATGTTTTTTATGACTATTATAAAGAAGAGAAAGAAAGACGATCAGGGCAGTATGAGTTAGAGGAGGTGATGCTGATGGATGTATGGACTTCGGGGTTAATAGAGGTAATGGTCTTAATGCAAATGGGAATGGGAAAATGGATTATAACCCTGCTTTCCCTCAAATAGAGACCCAAAACCCCTCTGGGATGTTTTAGCAACAATGCTATGCACAGAACCCGAGCCAGGGCTTTGAGATTTAAGTGAGCATTTCAGACAGTTTATATTCTTGAGTTATTCCCTCTGCTCTGGCAATGGATTTGCTAAACAAGTAGTTTTAAGTACACCTTGAATAGTTCAGTACTTTCAGAAATAAGAATGTACCTAATTTCAATTCTACAAGTAAGTAAAAATTTTGAGAAAATAATGTTTATAGCTTAGCAACCCATAGGGTTTGGGCATCTGTATTGTTAGAGTCAATGTTTAGTTACGACTACAGATTAAGACTAGGTGTATAATAAGCAACCAATGAATTGAATTCAAAGCAGCCTTTGAAAGTAAAGAAACTACACTTTTGAACATGGGAAAAATTAAAACCAAATTTATTTCAATTATAGATTTGGAAGTCTAAAAAGGAAAATGTGTATTTGGAACACAGTGTCCCAGAAGATTTATTAATAGAACTTAATACAGTCTTGCTGGAGATCTAAATTCACGTTAGGTTCTCTAGGCACAAGTGCAAAAGCCAAAATTTACCTTGTATCAGTTTAGTAGGGTTTTGTATGATTTTTAATTTTCAAGTAGGATTTAATCAAGTAGATCACAGCTGAAAATTCAGAGCGGCCTTCAAAAAGTGAATGTAGAATTTCTTACTGTTAACAGTTTCTTTAGGGAGTGTGAAATAGAGTGCTATGGAGAGCTTCACAAAAGTGCATCTATTTTAAGAATGATGCATTTAATATAAATTTGCACGTTTACTTTCAAAGGCATTTTCTTTATAAGTGACAGGTGACTTTTGGGAGACTGAAATTTAAAAGAGAATAATTTAAAATAACTGAAATCTTAGAAGTTAATTTTTATTGACCAGTGAATAAGTTTATGAAGCCCCTCATCTTGACATCAGAGAATTTGTATTTCCAAGCTGGAGTCTACCTCAAAATGCTACTTTTCTAGGCATTATGTTTGTTCTGATAAACATTGTTGTGATGTATATGATTTTTTGATAAGGTTCTCCATAGGCTTGCAAATTATAAACTGCCAGTTTGTAAGAAGTAAAACATGAAAACATCTAGTCCTTTGGGGAGTGCCTCATCTTACTCCCTTCTATTTTTTTTTTCATTTTATTTATTTTAGAGTGAGCGAGCAAGGGAGAGGGACAGAGAGAGAGAGAGAGAGAGAGAGAGAATCTTAACTAGGCTCCATGCTCAGTGCAGAGCCTGACGCAGGGCTCTACCCCAACCCTGGGATCATGACCTGAGCCGAAACCAAGAGTCAGATGCTCAACCGACTAAGCCCCTTTACTGCCTCCCTTCTAAAAGATGAAGTCACCACTATTGCTTCTGCATGCATGACTCCATTCATATCTTTTCCCAGTGTATCCAGTGCTCCCATCCTACCAAAGCTGCCCCCTTCTCTCAGGATTTGGAAATGATCACCACCTCAGTACAGCCCTCCCTCCCACTTTGTTAGCCGGGCCCTGAGAGCACTTCGCGTTTTGAATGACCAGCGTGTCCTGCAGCCAGCGCTGTCCCCAAGCGAGGAAGCTCCTCCGGGTCAGGACTGCCCTAAACCACATTCAACTCCCTAGCTCTAGGTTACGGTGTCTTTCACTCACAAATTTCTTTAGTTCTATCTATATTTTCATTTACTTACAAGCTACAACTTCAATGTAACTTGCGCCCTGAGTTTTTCGTGGCAAGAGAGAAATTCTTTAGGCATACATGAGGCACTTGATGCTTTTTTATCTTTTACAAACGATTCACAATTTTGCTGTGTTTCCATGATCCTTCTATTGTGAGTTCTGGTCCAGGCCCTGGCCAGGTGTGGAAAGTCACACAGAGTACACACGAATCTCCGTGGGAGGGCTCCTTGGAAGTTTGTTTTGTTTTTCTTCACTTACTGAATATGTGCTCGCTCTCTTATTTGTCCCCTTGTTCTAAAAGTAAAGTGTGCTTTAATGAAAGTTCCAGTTAGTAGGGTCCTAGCTAAACCAAGTCTTTGCCACACTGGAGAGGAGGAAGCTGAGAACTGAATAAAAAAGGATGATAACAGATTATTCCAGATGCAGAAAGCTCCCGCTTGGGCATCCTGTTGCCCCCTGCCCTTAGATGAAGGTCAGGTCACCTAAGTGGCTTTCCGATATCATCTCCTCCTTCCTGTTACCCATCCCTGATTTCCAGACGTGAAATGGGGAAGAACCCCAGGAATGAAGTTTACAAGCATGTTTCTGAAAAGGAGTCCATTTTTCTAAGCTGGACCCCTTACCCTGATGTCCCAAAGGCTCCTGTTTCCCTTCCAGCTAATTCAGGAGTTGAGTTGCAGGCAGGCCACACGGCAACAGCAGGACCATTCTGGTGGGCTCCTTGCGTGAGAGAGGGCGGGGCCCAGTGCGGCGCCTGGACTCCAGTCCATTTTAACTGTTATTCCTGGAATCCTTAGGGTCCTGCTGGTTTTTCACAAACACATGGGAAGCCGTTTCCTGCTCCACACTCAGGAAGACTCTCCATCAGCCTCTGTGTGTTTGCCAGCCTTGGACACCCCAGAGTCAAGGCCCGGGGACTGACCAGGGCGTTCGTCAACAGGTCCTGAACTTGATCTGAAGAAGGGTGCACTTTCTAGACTCCAATGGGAAAGTCCATTGTTGACAATCAGTCTGTCCTTGTTCCTTGCCATTGTTACTCCTCTCTGATTGAGAGGGACGTGGACAAAATTGAGCAGAACATCTTCCTTCAGAAATGGGCATTGGGACTTTCTCCCAGGCTCTCTTTCCCCCCTTTTCTAACTTTTCAAGACAAACGCAGACACAGCAGCATTTGATGGCCCTTCCAGATAGCTCATTTAAAACCTGGGCCACGAGGCTGTCAGGACAGGGCCTGGTGTAGCCGCTGCTGCTGAGCTACGGGCAAAGTCATGGTGAGGTCCACTGCCGAGACCCTCTCCCGGAGGTGGATAGGCTCAGAGACACCATATCACAGGATAAAGACTTATTAGTATGGAGTCAGACAGAGGATAGAGGCCGAATTTTATTTGTCTGCTCCTTTGTTTCTAGTGGAAAAAGGAACAAAGGTCATTGGACTCAAAACATACAGCCATCAGCAGAGGACACTTTTGGGTCTATTTCTGGA
>JAESUZ010000099.1:0-94934 GCA_017311185.1 Proteles cristata cristata
CCTGGTGCACTCTTGAAGGGGCTGTTCTCCATACTTAATTTAGGAGCACTGTTAGCTTTGATACCTTAAAATCTGCCCCAGAACTCCAGAACTGACCGTTTAAATGGAGTTTTTAGCTTTGTGTGTTTGTGTTTGTCTGTCTGTTTGTTTGTTTGTTTGTTTTTCCTGGTCTTTAAAAACAATATGATTGCTTGATGTTACCTATGACCAATAGTACTATCGGTACTTTATGGTGTAAGAAGTATTTTTGAATGCTTTTTTCCCCTTTATTCTCCACTAACGCTCTGAGGCTGTATGTATTTTCATTATGCACATTCCATAGATAGAGCTGAGGGTTGTGAAAATTAAGTAAATTGTCCATAGTCATGATGTAGGTGCCAGAGCTTGGAGACCAGCTCAGAGACTTTCAGTTCTAAGTCTCGAGATTATTCCTCTGTACTGTTTTTCTTTTAAAGCTCTGCATTGCATGCAAATGGGTTTCCGGGATCTTCTACGATGAGTATATCATTGCCATTCCTTAAGTGCATTCTTTTTCTATTGACTTTTGCTAACTAAATCAGATGCACTCTCATTAACCATTAAAAATGGAACCATTTTTAATCTCTGAGGACTAACTTTTTTTTTTCTCATAATACATCCATTGGTCATGGTGGGACCGAGGCTCTGCTGAAAGAGGAAGGGGTAAGCCTTCATTATTCCTGTCCTTTATTAAGTGCCGCTTGTATACTTTTTGTGTCAGTAAGAAGCCCGAGGAGCCGTGGATTTATGGATCTGTACCTTGTGTTCAGTTCTAACTGTGAATGAAAATCCAGTTATTCTGTCTGACCTTGATCCTGGAAATGCCAAGGGCAAAGATATCTTGACCCTGTGCTCCCCACCAATGGCTCGGTTTGTCACATGAAATTAAAATAATCACAACTTGAATCTTTAGCCACCATCCGCTTCATCCCACGTGCACACTAAATTTCTAAAAAGGCTTCTGATGTGGTGCTTCTCGATTCCTGGGGGATATAAATAGGGCAGGCTCTGTTGCCTGCCACAGAGCGCACCTCTGTTTATCACTGACAAACTCAAGTTTGTCAATCGTCAATGACAATCATCTCATTTCTAAATGAGAGGGAATGTTTTAACCATAGCAGAGGAAAGACAGAAATCATGTAAATTTTCAGTCGCCTGTAGTCTGGCTCCTCATGTGGGGTTTCCTTCGAGGTGACTGCCCAAGGCTGCTGCAGGTGACACACAGGGGACAGTGCAGAGCTCCCCTCTCCATCCCCGGCCTCTTATTTTTCCCCAGTGTATGTTTCTGGAAGCACTCTCTTTGAGCTTGGGGTGGGGGCTAAGGAGTTCTTGTTGCCCTCGTTTGTGATCCTTCTGTTTAGAGGAATTGCTGTCACCTATTCAATCCCGTAGGTGCCAGGACCATCTTCTAACGTGGGAAAGGGACCAAGAATGGTTATACCAAGACCTTCTCTTCTAAGATCTGGCCTCATCTGAAGGAACATCACTCCTTCTCCCAGTCACCCCGAAACTCTCCTCTTGTGGGGACTTGGAAGGGTGCTTGCCATTTACCCTGCCCCAGTGGGGACTCCTTTCCTTCACACTGATGTGTGTCTAGAACAGCAGGGACTTCAAAAACCACTTAGAGAACAGGCCCACCTTTGGCCTTCCCAATTATCAGTCTTCAGCAGGAGACACTGAAAGAGTTAAATCCTGCTTCTTTTATTGTCAGGGGTACTGTAGACCTGGATTCTTGCCACAAGTACACGTGCTCACTCCTCAGTGGCTCTCTCTTGAAACTAAAGTGTGTTTTATGGAAACAGGTTAGTCAGAATAAGATAGGCTTTGTTTGGGAGAACACAAATTGCTATGGTCTTTGGACAGTTGATTGGCAGTTTCTGTCAAGATAAAGTGACTTAAACGTGACGCAGCAATTCTTGTTGTAGGAACCTATACTAGAATATTCTTGCATAAAATCTCAAAAGGATATGCACAAGCGTGTTCATCACAGCACTGTTTGTAATTATAAGAAACTAAAACAACCTAAATGTTAAGTGGGTCACCAGTGAGGAACTGTTTATAGCGGCTCCTCTGGTCCTAAGAGCGGTGAGTGTGGGTTGTTGAGCAGATATGGATATCTTTTACTTTTCCCCTTTTTGCTATTTGCAGTGTTGAAAAAGCCAAACCAGTATGGTGTGTTGTTTTGATAACTTACAGAGACTACCGATTTTAAAAAAATGGAGTTCTCCCTGATAGAACTAACAGAGAAACAGTCAGCCCTTCATAAAGGAGAAAATTGTTGTCTTTCTGGTGATTTTAGCTGTTGCGTTGGCTCCTCTACGCCACAGTTAATTTCTTCAAATCTGAAATTTTTTCATAGGAGTTTTGGCCTCTAAATTCTGCATGTATTCTGGGCACTTTTGCTTGAGCACTGCGAGGTGTGAAGGCCAAATCCAGCCTCCTGTCTACTTTTGTAGTGCCTATGGCCTAACATAGGTTTTTACATTTTTAACTGGTTAAAAAAAAAAGGAAAATAATGTTATATGACACATTAAAGTTACATTATATTCAGTTTCGGTGTTGAAAACCAGTATTTTAGTGGAACACATCATGCTCCTACATCTACATAATTGACTATGGCTACTTTAACATCATCGTGACAGAGTTGAGTAGTGGTGAGAGTGACCACGTGCCCCAGAAACCCTAAAATATTTGTCATCTGACCCTTTAGAGAAAATAACTTGCCGACTCCTGGTCTACGTAATCACTTTGGTGGTATGAGTTTGGGAAAGGGAGGGAGGACAGACCTAGGTTCTTATTAGAACTTTCTACCTCTGCAGCCAGGTGACCTTGTCCAGGCCCACCTTTCTCCCCCTGGGCCTTCACTACCTCAACCCTAAGAGAGCAAGTGGGCTGCGCTGCCAGGGTCACTCTTAGTGTTTCCTGCAGTGCATGCTCCTTTTCTTCTCAAAATAGAGTCTGTCACCTGTTATAAGAGATCATCAGGAGAGGCAGTTTTCCTTAATTGAAATATTCAGAATGAAACCAGATCACAATTTATTTTCCATCTTGGTAATAAGAAGACAAGAAATTCGCCTGTGTGTCATAAGTTGTACACCAAGTCTATGAAAACATCTCTTCCCACCGAGGAGGGGTGCTTGGGCTGAGCGAAGTGACTACATTATGTGGGCTTCTGTATCATAGTGGTGGCCGAGTTCACTGGCTCTGTGCCAAGCTACTATGGAGCCTGCTGTGAAGGAACAATGTCACCAGAGGGCTAACAGCATACGCAGAGTCAAGACAAGGTGCTACCCTGCAGAAGACATGCGGGAAACCTTGCACCTTCCAGAGCTGGCATGTGTGCCTTGCTGCCCACATTGATGGGGGCAACCCTTTAGCCCAGATTTGGTTCTCAGCCTGGTGCTGGTATGCAGGCACTCTCTACATCTGGCCGCTGTGTCTCAGAACCTGCAGAGAGCATTGCCAACTGCTGGCAATGCCTTTGGGGAGCTGCAGGACGAGTGTGATCTAGCCGCCAGCTAATGGGACAACAGAAGGGCCTGACAGCAGGTGGTTGCAATAGTCTGTGTCCATCAGTGGGGATGTGTCACACTGCTTACCATGAGGGTAAAGTCTGCATGTTGGAAAACACTGTAACACGCGCTTACCTTGCTCCTTGCTAAAGCCCCTGTGTAGGTGTCTGCTAAGAGCTACATGGAAGAACAGAATTTGTTGTCTTTGATTTTAGTTTAGTTTTTAATGTTTAATTTTGTGAGAGACAGAGAGCAGGGTAGGGGCAGAGAGAGAGGGAGCCACAGACTCTGAAGCAGGCTCCAGGCTCCGAGCTGTCAGCACAGAGCCTGATGCAGGGCTCCAGTTCACAAACCGTGGGATCATGACCTGAGCTGAACTTGGACACTTAACCGACTGAGCCACCTGGTGCCCCAGAATTTGCTGTCTTCTAGTCCATAGCTATAGGAGAGGAGGAGGTGGACTGACGTTCAAAACCTCAACATGTCATTTCTTATTCTGTCTACTCCTTCCAAAGCCCACAAAGACCTGGCTTGGTAAACTCTCTCTCTCTCTCTCTCCCTCTAAGGACTATTTTTTTGAGAGAGAGAACAAGAAGAGGAGGGTCAGAGAAAGAGAGGGAGAGAGAGAGAAATGCCAAGCCGTCTTTCTGGTGTAAGTGCAGAGGCTGATGAGGGCCTCGATCCCATGAGATCATGCCCTGCGCTGAAATGAGGAGTTGGATGCTTGCTTGATTGAGTCACTGAAGCAGTTCTAAGATAATACCTATGTTAAAATGAATACTAGAAAGACCGCACAGGCATATTTGTTTGCCAGGACTGCCATAATAAAATACCATAAACCTTATTGTCTTACACACTGTTATAGTATAGTGTTTGTCTCCAGTACTGGATGCAGAAAGTCCAAGATTAAGGTGTCAGCACCTTGATCAGACCTCTTCTGAAGCCTCTCTCCCTGGCTGGTAGATGCTTCTCCCTCCACGTGAGTCCCTGGTGTCTCTTTCTGTATGTTAATGTTCTCTTCTAATGAGGAAATACGTTGGATTAGGATCCGTCGTAGCAGAGTTCTTATGACTTTTATAACTTCTTTAAAGGTCCTGCCCCCAAATATAGTCACATTCTGCTGCACTGGGGCTTATGGCTTTGGCATATCCATTTTTGGGGCAATGGAGGGGAGCAAACTTGAGCCCATAATGACACTTAAAGGGAATGAATGCCGCTTTTCTTTTTCATTTTAGACTTTGATGAGAGCATGTTTGTTAAGACCTCAACACCCGAGGAATGGATCATGCAAGGAGAATATTGTGCTAAACACCATTGCTGGAAGGTAAGGGGCTGGACCAGTAGCCCGGCAGTGAGGTCTTTGTGACCAGTGACCCCATCAGGCCTCACAGGCAGGTTTTCCACTGTTAAGCCTGTCACTAGGATATCGGGCAAGGGTTATGGTTCTTGTGCTCCTTCTTCTGAAACATAAGTTCGCCCCGCGATGAGGCGAGCTTCCTGTCCTGATCCTTCCCCAATGAAAGGGTGACAGTCCTTCACTGTAGCCAAATGCCAGCGTGTACTGATAGGAAATTGGAGTGTCATGGCTTCTGCACCACCAACAAACCCTTTCATTTCTCTTTCTTCCCTCCTGTTGTTCTATGTTTACTTTTTTTTCTTTTCCTATCCTCCCGCTGCATTTTCAAACAGTAACAGATTGAGGGCTCCTGGGTGGCTCAGTAGGTTGAGTATCTGACTCTGGATTTCCACTCAGGCTGCAATCTCACAAAGCAGTGAGACAGTGAACCACGCTGACAGCACAGAGCCTGCTTGGGAGCACTCTCTCTCTGCACCCTTCCCCATGGGTGTGTGTGCTCTCTCGCTCTCTCTGTCTCAGAGGAAATAATAAACCTGGAAATAAAGAAAATAGTAACAGATCAGTCACTTGTTTTTCAATTGATGAGACGAAGACTTGCCTGCCAATCTGTGACTAGTGAGCATGGGTTAAGCTTTGCCAAGAGACTGGGTTGACCAATTCTGGGCGACAAGCGATGTTAGCAAGCTTGATCAGCCTTCCTCCAGGGAATGTCATCGATGGTGGTCCACTTGAGATATGAAAGCCAGGGGCGCCAGGGTGGCTTAGTTGGTTAAGCGTCCGACATTCCGACTTTCGCTTAGGTCATGATCTCGCGGTTTGTGGGTTCGAGCCCCGTGTCGGGCTCTGTGCTGACTGCCAGCTTGGAGCCTGGAGCCTGTTTCAGTCTGTGACTCCCTCTCTCTCTGACCCTCCCCTGCTCACGCTGTCTCTCTCTCATAGAAATAAATAAAACATTAAAAAAATTAAAAAAGAAAAGAAATATGAAAGCCAGCATAAGGAGCCCCATCCATCTCCCCACAGTCAGCATCCCTACACCATCACATGCCCTCCCGTGGCGCACCATGGCCTGTGTGTTCCCCACGAGACAGTGGTAATGATGTCTCCACCTACAAGGCAAAGACACTGTCAGCCCAACAAGCTTGACTTAGGCCCCCTCTCATTCCAAGTCTTCCCTGTGTCATCCGCAGCCTGTCAGGTGACTTGATGACCGCCCAGGTGCCAAATAGCCCATTCTCCCTGGCAGCCACCCAAGCAGTCTGCACTTTTCTTGCCATGGGTCTCTCTCTGTCCCTTTTTGTTTGTCATCAAGTCCCCGGTGCACTTCTTACATCTCGTTGCTCAGTACTAGGTCACTACACGTCCTTATGCCTGATACGAGAGAGCCTGTGAGAGCAGTCCCATTCCACGGATTCAGCCCTTCATGAAAGGCAGGTGCTACCATTACACAAGGGAGGGAGGCGTGGGGGGAGTGCCGTGGGCAGCTGTAGCTCCTGTAGTCTCAGCTCGGCAACTCACGTCTGAACTCATCAGCTGGTTAGCAAGGAGGTCTGCTTCTGGGGCTGTTGGCCTTTGGCTCAGATGATGGGGGTGCATGGGGACTTCCAAATCATGAGCCTCCGTCTTCGAGCAGGTGAGCCTGGGCTGAGCAGCATTCAAAGAGCAGGGAAGGAGGCAAACCATAAGAGACTCTTAAATACAGAGAATAAACTGAGGATTGGTGAGGGGAGTGGAGGGGAGAGAGAAATGGGTGATGGGCATTGAGGGGGGCACTTGTTGGGATGAGCCCTGGGTTTTGTATGTAAGTGATGAGCCATGGGAATCTACCCCAAAACCAAGAGCACGCTCTATACACTGTATGTTAGTCAGTTTGACCATAAATTACAGACAAAATGAAACAAAACAGAAGAAAGAATAGAGAAGCACGTGAGGCCCTCTGAAGCCAGTCTTGGAGCTGGCCCTGCATTAGTTGGCTGCAAAATTCTGTTAGCCTGAACAGGTCACAGCCCAGGTCATCAGCATGTTCCTGCTCCTGCCCTCAGCCTGGGCTGGGGTGAGACTCACTACCTCATCAGTGCAAACGTGGGGCGTGCGTCCCGTGATGCGTGCGTGTGTGCGTGCATGTGAGTATGTGTTTAACCCTTGTTCTGTACATCACCTCCGTTTCCTTGTTGAGAATCAAAACCTTATGCCTATTCCAGGTTGCAGCCAGGTGGTACCAAAAAGGAGGGGCGTTTGAAAAGGAGAAGCTGGCGCTGGCCCACTACACCGCCCTGAACATGACATCCAAGAAACTCAGCCCCAAGTAAGAGTCCTGGGGGACATTTTGAGGGCTGCTCTGGTGAGATCAGCTGGTGAAAAGGATCATTGGCTACATCACCATTCCACGGGTACTCTGGTTTATCACCTCCTTCAGGGAGAAGCAGGAGATGTACTTGGAACTGGCCAAGACCTATCTGGAGTGCAACGAGGCACAGCTGTCCCTCAAGTGCCTCAGTTACGCCAAAGAGTTCCAGCTGTCTGCCCAGCTGTGCGAGAGGCTGGGGAAGGTAAGGCCCAGCCTGTGTTGTCACTGGGAGAACTGGTCTGCCCTGGACCCCACTCCCTCCGCCCCCGCTTGCATCAGGGAGGGCCTCCTGGCCTGCGGACAGGGAGACACCAGCCCTGAGGATTGGAGGGCACCTGCTGTTCCTCCGCCTGCCCACGCATTTCCATGGCTCCACGTGTGTGCACACACGTCCACGTCTATGTGAATGTTTGTGATTCAGCGTTAATCACAGGGGGCCCAAGTATTCATGTCAGAGGGAAGATGGGTTTTGGAATATTCCTGCCTTCCTGTCCTCCGCTTCAGGCTGGAGTCTGCCTGTGTGAATGGCCTGGAATTACATGCCAGTTTTTCTATGTTCTCAGTAATTGCTCCAATCGCCAACCAGTCTGGTAGCCACTAGCCACAGGTGGCTATTTAGTTTATAATTTATAGTAATTGAAATTTAATAAAATTAAAAAAAAAAACCCTCAGTTCCTCGGCCTCACTAACCACATTTCTTTTCCTTTTTTTTTTTTAATGTTTCTTTATTTCTGAGAGAGAGAGAGGCTGCGTGAGCAGGGGAGGGTCAGAGAGAGAGGGTGACTCATAATCTGAAGCAGGCTCCAGGCTCTGAGCTGTCAGCACAGAGCCTGACGTGGGCCTCAGACCCACAAACCATGAGATCATGACGTGAGCTGAAGGAGGACGCCCAACCGACTGCACCACCCAGGCGTCCCGCTAGCCACATTTCAAGTGCTCATTGCAATTAGAACATTTCCATCATCGCGGAAAGCTCTGTTGGGCACAATTGCTGGTCTAGAACATAGCTACTCACAGAGTGGTAAGCAGGCTGGCGGCGGGCCACAGAATTTGATTGGTCTCCCCCAAGATCGATGCCGAAGAGGAAGGTATTCAGTGAGAGACTTTTATAGCAATTCAGGACTGCCATGACGTCCAACTGGTGATGAATTTTTTTTTTAATGATTCCTTTGTTTTCCTCATTGGGATAGAATTGGCACGTGGAACTGCATTAGTTGCAAATGTACAACATAATGATTCGATATATGCATGTACCGTGAGGTGATCACTATAGTAGTTTAATATACATCACCATAGAAAGGTTTTTTTCCCTTGCATGAAATATTTTCAGATCTGTTCTCTTTAGCAACTTTCAACTGCGCAAAACAGTGTCATTTATACTCCCGATGCTGTACTTTGCACGATTCACGTTCAGTGTATCCTTTGTGAGGGGTGGGAGGTGTAGAGCTAGGTGGTTTTGAGAAGCCTTGCTCTGGAATGCCCAGCTTGGGCTTCTGCGTTTCCCCCTGTAAAGGCTTTATGGCTTTCCAGCAGGGAGGTGGGTTTCCATGTCTCTCGGTGAAACATAGTACCTACTGGATCCACAGAGCATCCTGGGTATTAGATGGGTGGGAGCAGCACGTACCGGGGACCTTGAGGTGTGGCCCCCAGGTCAGTGTAGAGAACGTAAGGCCCTTGTGTTGACCCCTGTCCCGCCCCACATTTATTATGGTATGTGACTTGTTAGGGTGTGGGAGATCGGCTGGGCTAGGAATTTCAGTGTGGGCGGGAGTTTGGGTCCTAAGATTCTGGGAACGAGAGTAGCTACTAGAACTTTCCATGTTCCTGAGCTGCCAAACCCTTGATGTCCCATGCTGCCACCTGGACCTACATGGTGTCGCATGTAGATGACAACTACAGGGAACCCACCTAAGCCTTCGCTTCCCTTTTGCCCAGCAGTGCCCACCTTGAATGAGTCAGAGACCTCTTCCTTACTGACTCACTTTGCCCATACCCCCACACCTCCAGCCTGGAGAGCTCTTCCTCTGAGAGTAGGGGACTCAGGGACCAGGAGGCCATAAGTGCATCCTGTGTTCCCTTCCCCAGGACTACAGCACCTTCAGAATGTGGAGGCCACCCTGGCTTGACCGCAGGCTTGACCACCAGTGGCAGCTGCTGCTTCTGCCTCTCCCCAGTCCATTCTAGCAGCTCCGAGACTCCCTCCTCCCAGGAAAGGGTCTGGTCTCTTTCTTTGCTTAGCACCCTCCCTGGAAGAACATGCACCCTCAGCCAGGCTCAGACCTCACGTGGTCATCCTGCCACACAAACCAGCACGATTCAAGTTGACCAGCAGGGCAGCAGCCTTTGTCAAGATCCTTTGACCAAATTGCCTCCCGGTTCCCAGCCACTAAATATGGGCTACCCCTGCAAAGAAATGTTTGGGAGGTGGCCCTGGGAGTGAAAGATTCCTCTGCCTCAGCTGCCTCTTGCCTCTTTCCGGAAAGTGACATCTCTTTCCTTGGAAACCTTTCAAGGCCTTTGCTGTGGAAGTCACATGGAGATCCCTCCTCTCAGGGAGCAGAGCGTGCAGAGGAGGGAGATGATGCGTAGAACCAGTCCTCTGCTCTCTCTCCAGTTTCGCACACACTTGGCACCTGGTAGGGCCTGCGTTTGCATTTTGTTTGTTTGTTAATTTGTTTTTCCTTCCGAGTAATCAGCATCGTCAGGAGAAAAATGAGATGGGGTGGTAGATAATCTGGCCGAGATAGGGCCAGAGGTTCATGTGGCCGCGGTGGGTCTAGATCTTTCCTGCTAATCCATGAGGTCTCTGGAGATAGAAGAACATCATATGTCAATCGTCTTTTAATGTTCCTTTTCATTTTCTGAGAGAGAGACAGAGACAGAGTGCGAGCAAGGTGTGGGGGCTTGCACGCCTGGAGCAAGGAGGCTCCAGGTACCGAGCTGTCAGCACAGAGCCTGACGTGGGGCTCAAGCCGAAGCCAGACGCTGACTGAGCCCCAGACGTCCCTCATACCTGAATCTTCTTTGTATTTTGGCACTTGGTTTTGAGGCCTTGCACCACGGCACTGGACATTGTCCCGTGTAGATTGTCTAGAAAGCTAAAAGGCAACTAAGATTTATTGGAGGGCCTGGAACCTATCTTTGCTTTGTCTTGTTTCATTTTGATTTGATTTTCTCTTTGGACCTCAGGTGCAGTAAGTACAATTATGAAATGAACTATTCACAAATGGATGGGCCCAGGGTGTGTGCCAGGGACTGTGGGTGCTCAGTGGCCAGCAAGCGACACAACACAGGGACCTCTGCTTCCTTCTTCGTGTGGGAGAGGGACGGCAGACAAGCCAGTACCACAGAAGATGCCAGTGGTGATGAGGCTGGGTGAGGGGAGAGAGGGGTCAGGTGCTGCTGTTTTGAGCAGGGGGCATACAGGGAGCTGCCACCTGAGCAGAGACCAGAAACACCTGGAGGGCATCGCAGGCCAAGTGTCCTTGCAGACAGCAGCCCCCGAGGTGTGAGTGTGTGGGCGAGCTTGAAGAACAGCAAGGAGGCTGGCTGGGCCACAGCAGAGGGAGTGGGGTGCGAGTGGTGAAACGAGCCAGAGAGGGTGGCAGGAGCCAGTCCTGCAGGGCCTCAAATTCCATGGTAGGGACTGGATTTTGTTCAAGTGTGACAGGGAGCCAGTGGAAGGTTCTGCGGCGGAGCCACATGGAGCTTGTTGTCTGGGGCCTCTGGGGGAAGGTCTGTAGGCAACAAGTGGAGAAGCAGACAGGCCAGGAGATGTGGCTTGGGTTGTCATGATGGTGGTGGGGTGCTCGGAAGGGGGATTGCGGAAACGTTGGGAGAGCCAAGCACAGAGGATTAACAGAGGAGCTGGATGAAAGTGTGGGGGAGAGAGCGGGATATACTCTTCTTTTCTGGGCACACCCACTGTTTCTTCTCATTTGTTCATCCTCTTCCTCTTATGGCTGGCCTCCCGACCCACTGACTCCTCACTGGAAGCCATCCCAGTGAATCTAACCTGTCCTCCCCGTATGCATCCTTAATTGAATAACAAAATCCCGTATTTTCTACACATGTATATTTATATACGTATATATATACATGTATATTAAGTTTTGATAAATAACATACTGTTCTGTTGTACAGTCTTTCCACCCCCTGGTATCGTGTTGCGATCCGGCCAGGTTTCTGACCACTGGCAGGATTCCGGAATGGGCATCCACTGCATTTGTCTCACCCATTTTCCTGGCGGTGGATGTCCAAGTGGCCGCCAGCTCCCAGCTGCCACACACAGTACTGTGTTGCGCCACATCTCCTGCCAGCCCTAGGTACTACAAGAAGCGGGCTTGGGAGACCCCAGCATATGCATACACTCAATTTCACTAAGCCACAGTGGAAGCTGCTCTGCTTCCTAGAACAACTGTACCACTGTGAGCAGGAGGGTTCCATGTGCCCTGCATTCCTGACCACATTCATTGGATTCTGGTTTTCTGATTTTCACAGATTTCATGGATGTACCTCACTGTGGTTTTAATTCGTGTTTCTCTATCAGTGAGGCTGAGCATCTTCAAGTTTCCCCCACTGGGAACTGCCTGTTTGTATGCCTTGCCAAAGTTTCTGCTGTGTTTTCAACAATGTATTGCCTTGCAGTCGAAAGAAACTATTTTGCTGTTTCTGCAATCCCCTTCTGTGCATCCCACCACTCAGCCAAATATGGTAGCCATTAGCCACATATGGAACTTAAAGTTAAATTTAATGGAAATGGACTGAAATGAAAACAAAATCAGTTATTCGATTAGCTACCCACATTTCATGTGCTCCTCTTCATATGTGGCTAGTGGCTACCATAGTGGCTAGCATACACATAGAATATTTCCATCTTCACTGCACAAGGGCTCTTTGACAGAGATGGCCTGGGTGTTCCTGTTTGTCTTCTCTCCGTTAGCTTTATTTCACACACCCTTAATTCATCAGTTTTGATGTAATCGAGTGCATCCGTTTTTCCCGTGAAATTTGTGTGATTTGTTGGAGACTCTCTTTACCTCAAGGTCACAAAGATATTCTTACACATTTTCTTCCAATAGCTTTCATGTTTACATCTTTATCCTATCTGAAGGTTAAATTTGTGTACGGTGTGAGGTCGGGATATGTTTACTTTCTTTCTCTATAAAGAATATTATGTAATTTCATGTAATATGTAATGTGTGTAACATAAGTACACGTCATAGTTTATCTACAATTGTATATAGTTTTATGTGAAGGATTTCCTTTCTAAAGTTGCCTATGTCTTCCCATTTTTCACTGGTAACTCCTAACAAATAGCAGACATTATTGTTCGTGGTGTTGGCTTATTTTTAAGATAAGAAGTTACGGTATGAACAGTCTTAAGAGTATATTTTACTCTGTCCTAGATAAAAGATGCTGCCTATTTCTATAAGCGAAGCCACTGCTGCGAAGATGCTTTCAGATGCTTTGAACAGATTAAGGAGTTTGATCTAGCTCTCAAAATGTACTGCCAAGAGGAGCTTTTTGAAGAAGCTGCTGTTGCAGTGGGAAAGTAGGTGGTTTTATTGTCTCCCTTCCCCCACCTTAGTCCCTGCCTCCTGTGGCTCTCTGGGGGCTGGCTGCCTCGGAGGGTGTTATTCTGCTCTTTTGAAGTGTCTTACCCATGTTGCCTTCCTGCCAGTGGAGTGGTGGCCTTGGTGCTGGAACGAGACCTCCTTGAAACAAAGAGTCAAGCCTAAAGGATTAGCTGAGGAGCTGAATGGGAAGTGTGGGAGGAAATAGAGTGGAATATAATCTTCAGTTCACAGCAAAGCCACGATTGGTTGCAGTTTGTTCATCCTCTTCCTCTTCAGGACCAGTCTTCATCCCACTCTCTGATTGGCAGCTACTGCAGTGCATTTAATATAAATTGTCCTAATATACACACACTTAATATATGCTACTCTTCTTTTTTTTTTTTAATGTTTTATTTATTTCTAGGAGAGAGAGAGAGACAGCGTGAGCAGGGGAGGGTCAGAGAGAGAGGGAGTCACAGATTGAAACAGGCTCCAGGCTCTGAGCTGGCAGTCAGCACAGAGCCCGACGCGGGGACCGAACCCACGAACCCCGAGATCATGACCTAAGCGAAAGTCGGACGCTTAACCGACTAAGCCACCCAGGCGCCCCTATGCTACTCTTCTTTATAAGCTTTGACACTATCATCAAAAGAGGCAGAAGAAGATGAAGGGTTTGTTACAAGTGTGTATACGAGACACATGGCTATGTTGTGCTTAATGATGGTTCTGTCCTCTACCCTTATCTGCTGAGGTGACAGTTCTGCTCAGTAGGTGGACAAAGGTAAGAGCACTGGTGCGCAGTTAGGATTTTGCTTCGCTGTGATCTACTGGCACGTCCTCAGATGTGCGATCATATGTGTAGGAAATGTACATACACGTACACTCACAAGCTTTGCACCTGACCCACTAGAAGCCTTCTTGAACCTCTACCCTAGCTCCTGTTCCAAAGGTGATGTCGAGGTGGGTGGGGCTAATGGTTGACAAGGAGTATAGAAACAGTGCCAGAGGCCGAGCCGGCCCCGGCAGGTCCAGGGGTCCCTGAAGGATGGACGGTGTCGGCGAGAAAGAGAATGAGTGAGAGAGCCCCGAGATTCTTTCTGATCACCAGGCAGGCATCTCTGTCCTGTCAGTTTCTGTGTCTTTATTTAAAGGTTCAGCAACAAGATGAAGTCATAGAAAGGAATTTCCTGCAGTGGGAGGCCTTTTGTGATAACAATAGTAAAACTATTCCGACCAAGGAAATAACAGAATGTTCTTAGTGAAAAATAGGATAACCTATAGGTCAAATTGTATATAGATAAGTTAGGATATATTTGGTCTGGCTCTCAAGAGGATGAATGTTTCTGAATTGGTTTGTTTGTGGAGACTAACATGGGGGCCCTGAATGGGTCAGTCTTTTGCCCCTGGGTCATGTTTTAGCTACTCTTATCTATCCTCATCCCAGCTGCCAGTGGAAGAGAGAGTGTTTGTGGAAAGTAGGCCTTGAGGAAGGGACTGTCATATTTCACCAATTAGCGAAGATATATGTGGTAACTATGTTTTGCTCTTAACCCCAAAATAGTCCCTTGGTCTCAGGGCCAGGCTCAGTTGTAATTCTTGTGTTCTTAACCCCCTAAGTCTCGGATCTGCAAGGCCCATAGGAAAAGCCTTTTGACAATCGCCCCTAGAGCTTTCATCTAAAATCTCTTTTGTAAAGGCAGGAATATGCTTTTCCTTATGAGGTATCTGTATTCAGAATATGGGTCTGCTATGGAATATTGTGAGGCCTGGTCAATACCAGTAGGCTTATATCCAACATGAGCCATAGTAGCAGAAGGAGATACCAGTTTTCATTTCTCATGGTAGGAGCTGCAAACATTGCCACTTCCTTGCCGTGATTGCCATCCAGAGAGGCCGGTGCGGCTCCCGGCCAAACAGCATGTTCTTGATGCCCCTACGACATCGTCGTGGTGGTATGGGGCAGCTAGAATGACAGAGACTGCCATTCTGTGTTTCTCTGAGCAGGGTTTTGAGTCCACTCTCACCTCCTGGAAAAGTAGGGTGTGTGGGTTGGCTCTACATTTGTCTTTGCTTTTTGAACAATTCTGCATGTGACAGAATGAATATAACTGACCCAGGTGTTGCAACTTCCAGTTGTTGTTTTTTCTTAAGGGTAGCTTTTGTTAAAGCATAATATATTGTCAAAAAGGTGCACATAATTCTCAGTACCTCAAGTTTTACTTTTAGAAACGGGAAAGTAGGTATTCTGCGCCATGGCTGGAAGAGTGAGCCTATTCCCTTATCCAGGTCTTTGGTACCCTTGCATATATGATACACGCAGTGGGTGTATAGTAGTCGGCTCAGGCAGCCGTTAACAAATGCTAGGGATTAGGTGACTTTAAGCAGCAGAAATGTATTTTCTCCTAGTTTTGGAGGCTAGAATCCAAAGGTGAAGGCTCTGGCCATTTGAGCTATTGCTGAGAGATTTTTCCCTGGCTTGCCGTCTGGCTGCCTTCTCATTGTGTCTTCACATGGTCTTTCCCAGCACTTCCACAGGGAGAGAGACAGCGAAGGAGAGCTCACTCTCTGGTGTCTTCTTTTAAGGACACGAATCCTGTTGGATTAGAAGTTCACCTTTGTGATCTCATATAACCTTAGCCACGTCCTTAGAGGTCCCGTCTCTAAATACAGCCACACTGGGGGTTGGGGCTGGAATGTATGAATTTTAGGGACACAAACTCTCAGTCCATGAAAGGGTGCTGACTGTCACAATTAGTGGGTACATAGTTACCAGGGTGCTATGCCGTAGCGGTATGAGTATTGACTAGACCAATTCTCTTGTGAGTTCATATGACAAAAATGACTGAGACTTTTGTTTTTAACTTTTAATTAATTCCCTAAACTTCTCTACTCAGTTTTTCAGAATAGCATTGAATAGTCCCAGACTTTTCCCCAGAAACATATTTTTTCTCACATTGGTTTTTTTTTTTTTTCCCTCTAAGCTTGTGCTGAGGAACCATGCTGAGTTGAGGTCTAAGCATAATGTGAGTATTAACTGGAACCTCACACTAGATCTACCTGAGTGTCCTTTAAGCATCATGCATATTGAGTGCATAATTCAGTTGCTAACTGGCCTAATTCAAAATGCATTGTGGACTTTGTAGATTTGAAAAGAAAGTACCTGGGGAATTCTTTTACGCTTGCTGACAGTACTCACCACTCCATTAGCTGATGCTCACATGCAAAGTATGCTCCTTTTCTTTCTCTTTATATACAACCCTTCCTGGGAGACTCTTGTAGAAGAGGAAACAGAGGAAAGCTGCTCTTTGTAGGATAACTCGGAGGCATCATGAGGAACCTGGACACTTCTCTGGTTGTGAAGAGATGGATTTTATCCTATCAGTGTTCAAAAGCTAGCATGTTTTATTGGATTGTTCCAGTGCCTTGAAAATTGGTAGTGTGGGTGGTACTGACTTTGATCAGCAGAGTAAAGGGGAGCATTTGGAGCTTCCTTAATCTTACTCTCATTTGGCAGGAGAGAAGAATCCCAGGGTGGGTAATGAGAGGAAGGCTAATATCATGCTGGTGTATCTGCAGGCCCTGTCTTCCCCTTTCTCCTTAATCCTGTCTCAAACTCAGTGGGGTGGTCGACCCAAAATGACTGTCATGCTTTTATGAAAATTTAAGGGTTTCCTTTTTTCCCCGCCGAGGGATACTTTTGGGTATGCATAATCGTTGCCCTTCAGATTGACTTTCACTTATCTATTTATTTTTCTTTTCAAGTCTTTATTTTTTATTTAAGTTATCAGATTGACTTTCAAACCTAACTTCCATTTCCTGGGGCGCCTGGGTGGCTTAGTCAGTTAAGCGTTAGGCTCCCACTCCCTAATATTTCATTAATTGAATACATGAAAGGTTCGTTCCTTTGGAGAATAAATAATTAATTTTATCTCTGTGAAATGAAGCACTTGTAAAGATGCTGGATAAATTTAGGTCCTATCTTGTAATTTATATCTACACATAGGAATTGTATGTGACTTGCTCTGTGCTGTATTTTGGAGGAAACTTTCCATTGGGTGGCAACGAGCTGACATTGCGTCATCTGCCATCGCAGGTACGAAGATATGATGAAGGCCAAGACCCTTCCCATACCTAAGCTGTCTTATTCTGCCAGTCACTTTTACCTGGAGGCTGCAGCAAAGTACCTGAGAGCCAATAAAATCAAGGAGATGATGACTGTCCTCTCGAAGCTAGACCAGAAGACCAGCTGGTGTTCCTGAAGTCTCGCAGACGGCCGGCAGAAGCTGTGGACCTGCTGAACAGGGAGGGCCGGAGAGAAGAGGCTGCCTTGCTCATGAAGCAACACGGCTGCCTGTTGGAGGCTGCCCGGCTCAGTGCTAACAAGGACTTCCAGGCCTCGTGTTTGCTGGGGGCTGCCCGCCTCAATGTGGCCAGAGATTCGGACGTAGAACATACCAAGACGATCCTAAGAGAAGCCCTTGAACTCTGCTATCAAACCAGTCAGCTGTCCGGCATCGCTGAGGCCCTGTACCTTCAGGGGGTCATCCTGAGACACTTTCAGAACCTCAAGGACGCCTTCTTCAAGTTCAACACACTCAACCACTCAGCTGGCGTGGTGGAGGCACTCTACGAAGCCACCAGCCAGTGTGAGGCCGAGCTCGAGGAGGTCCTGGCCCTGGCTCCGGGGGGCCTGGAGGTCCTCCTCAGTCTGGTGAGGGCCCTCAAAAGAGTGACCAACAATGCCGAGAAGGAGATGGTCAAGTCTTGCTTCGAGTTTTTTGGGATTTTTCAGGTGGATGCCAAGTATTGTCAGATAGCTCAGAATGATCGTGGGCCCCTACTGAGAATGATTATTGCCCGGGATTTGAACCTGAGTGAGAAGAAAACAAAGGATTATTTCTTGGTCCTGACTGACCAGGTGAAATTAGCCCTCAACAAACACCTGTTGAGCAGGCTACATCAGATCACACAGAGCCTGTTTGGGAAGACCTATGCAGGCGTCTGCCAGAGATTTATTGGAGGCCTCAAACGCGAGGTTGAAAACTGTAATGATTTCCACAGGCCTTTGCGGCATTGTGAGGCCCAGTGCTTGGTTCAGTCGAGAATGCACTTGGTGGCGATCAGTGGGCTGCTTTTGGAAGCCAAAAAAGTGTTCCCTAAAATCTTAGCAGAAGAACTTGAAGAAATTGATTACATTTCATCTGCAGATATGTGTGACCTTTGCATACCCTTCCTGAATGTGCTCTTACCTAAGCACTTCCATCAGAGGGTGTTGTCAGAAAGCCCCATGGCATGCAAAGAAATCCTGAAGCCCAATTACACATCCTGCCGGTCGTACAGGTCAGCTATGAAAGAGTACATCCATTTTCTGTTTCAAAACGAAAGGCCCCGAAGCCGCCGGGAGTCTACAGACCTGTGGCTGCACGCCGTGCAGGCCTTCCTGGTCTCCTCCAACTACCCGGAGGAGTTTGACAAGCTGCTCCATCAAGAGGAGGACAGCTACACCAGAGAACTCAAAGCTCTAGTGGCCACAAAGGACGAACGGGACAGGGGGAGAGGCAGCAAGATGAAGGGAGTCGAAGGAAAATTCGGCATGTTGGCACCCAACAAGGATGAAGAAGGTACCGAGAAGACCCACCTGTGCCTCATCCGGCTGCTGGAGAGTTGCATCGCCCAGTTGTACGTGTACCGGAACCCAGAGGACTTCAAGAGGCTCTTTTTCCGCTTCATGAACGTCCTTGTCAAGAGGTGCAAAGAACCTCTCATCCCGAGCATCGGAAACACGGTGGCCCTGTTGGAGTTCCAGTTCGTCCCCTGTGGGGTGGTCCTAGCCTGCCTCTGGAAGAACACCATCCTGTGCCTCCCCAAGAGCTACATCGCACTCTTGCACTACTGGGAGTTCCTGTTCAGCAGGAAGGACAGGGAGCTCGGGGAGGTGTTCTGCATCATTCAGGAATACAAGCCTAAGGACGTGGCCAGAGCCATTCAGGACTTCCGGTTCCACCTCTCCTACCTCGTCAAGGTGCTATGTGGCCAAGAGAATGTGAACTTCAACGTCCTGCTCGATGCCTTTGGGGGGATAGACTGTGTGGTGTCCGGGGAGGCAGAGCGGACCCTGGTGCTGTGCCTGGTGATGCTGGTGAATGCCGAGGAGCTTCTGCAGCCATACTGCAAGCCTCTTCTGTGCCGCCACTTCCGGGAGATCCAGACGAGGCTGCAGCTGATGAGCAGGCAGTGCCCGGACCAGGTTCCCGAGAGGCTCCTGAAAGTGGTGCAGCGGGTGTTGATGGCAGACAACGTGAAGTCCGTGGCCGAGGCGCTGCAGGACCTGCTCTTCGAGCGGGATGAAGAGTACCTGATGGACTGCCACTGGCGGTGGGACAGCGCGCACACCGAAGGGTCCATGGTTCGTGGCCTCTGTCACGAGGAGGTGAAACTAAGCCGCCTGCTCTATGCGGAGCCGGTGGACTACTTTGCCGGACCAGAGTGTGAGATCGGTCAGGACGAGACAGACGAGCTGGCGTTAGAAGACCGAGACTCCGTCCTCGCTGGCATTCTGTCCCAGAAGCAGTGGAAGGCTTCCATCCAGCGCAAGTTGAGAAGGGTGTGCCTGGTGGTGTCTTTGTGCATCAGCTGGAGGACAAGGGTAGGTGCCCAGGCGGAGTGCTTGGGAGAGGAGACCAGGGGGCCCGGGGCCGGGAACTTTAAGAAGGCCGACATCGACAGGACCCAGTGTGACCTGTGTGGGGTGAAGTTCATCCGAGGTCCTGACAGCTTCTTCAGCCCTGGGAAAGCATTTGAAGGAGCGGCTTCAGTGGCTTCAGAGGCCCTTTCCAGGGCCAAGCCAGGAGACCAGGAGGGTCGGGAGAGGAACCGTGAGTCTTACGAGCAGCATATCCATCTGGAAGGCCACCGGAGGCAGCGAGTGGCCTACCAGAAGTACTTTGAATTTTTCCTTGAGAAGGTGGAGCCAGCCATCAACGAAGGCAAGCTGGTGGTGCAGGACATTGAGCAGAGCATGTGGATCCACAGTCACCTGGGCTCCAGAGAGCACAGCCACATGCTGCAGGGGAAGGTCCAGGAGAACATCAAGAAGGTTTTGGATAGGGTGGAGGACCTCTACAGGCGGAAGGCCTGGGCTGGCGGTAAGGCATCCTCAGAAATTGGGGCCCAGGTGGTGTTAGGGCCCAGGCTGTGAGAACACATGTCAGATCAAGTCCTGGGGATAGCAGAACTTGATGTTAGCAGAGATACAAATGAAGCACCCCACCCCCTATTAGAACATTGTGATTGTCTTGAGTCAGGATCTTTTCCCTGGCACTACAGACAAGAGAAGGGCTTGCTAACTTGTTCTGTGGCAAGGATATAGGGAGGGTATTTAAAGTCTCGAGGAAACTCTTTAAGTTTCCAAACTGTTCTTTGGTGATTATTTCTTGAGCACCTGCACTGTACTGAATGTTTCACTAAGATCTCGGGGTGTGCAGCTGGTCTCTTCACTTTTTTGGGAAGGTTCTTAAATGACACCCAGTGTGAGACCTTAACAGTAAGAATTCTTATGTGGTCTTTGAATGAGATTTCCTCTCACTTCCTTGTTAGCTATTTCTTAGCAACCCTAAGTGCAATTCATGCTATGTACAGAATTAGTGGCATTTCATATTAAAATGGATTCTGTAACCCAGGCATTCCAGTTTAAGGTTTAATGACATTTTGATGTTTGTTGATTTTTGAGACAGGGATAGACAGACACAGAGCGTGAGCCAGGGGAGGGCAGAAAGAGACAGGGGGACACGGAATCCAACGTAGGCTTTAGGCTGTGAGCTCTCAGCACAGAGTCCCACGCAGGGGTCGAACTCATGAGCTGCAAGGTCATGATCTGAACCCAAGTCACATGCTCAACAGACATTAGGCTTAACGACGTTTTGAACAACGTTCTTCAAAGGATTGCTGTTGGCAGTCTCTGCGGTCACACAGTGATGGCATCAGGCTAGCATTTCATTGTAGTTTGTGTCTGTGGTGGCAGAAGGTGGCTGTGGGTCCTTATCCCGTCGTCCCCCTCAGAAGACACACAGAGACAGCTCTTGGGAGGTAGGGGCTTTGGCTCTAGAACCAAGTAGTCTGGTTCCCGCAACAGCCCCTTCACTCAGAGCCCTTGTCCTTTCGTTCCTCTAGCAGAGGAGGTGCTGGCTCGGTTGGTCAACATGCTGACCCCATCAGTCAGGGATGCGCGGGAGTGGCTGATGAAGGCAGAGCTCCACTTAAATGAGGAAGGTAAGGAGCCCTTTAACCCCGGGTGCTGCTTCTGGGTCTCGTGGTTCTGGGTTCTGCTGTCTTTCAGGTCAGTGTGAAGTGGGATCACCTATAATGTCAATAGTGGCCACTCGCTGTGTAGGTCATCTTCCCCCAGTGAGTCATATTATTAGCAACATAATATGTGAGTTTCCCCATCTGACCAAGGGCTCATGGTAATTGCTTTTTCGAAATCTCTTTTGCCACTCACGAGTTCCTGTCGATGACATCCGGTCACTACTCATGCTCAATACGGTGACTCCCAAGGGTAGACAAAGTATTGAAAAGCTATCTCTTGGCAAATATGTTTGCCTGTGTCAACCATTCTTGTAAGTCAGGGACTGTTTATTGAGTGTCTAGGATGTATCAGCACTGTTCTGGCCTTGGCGATGAAAAACAAAGAACATTTGTGAGCCAAACAGAATCACTGGGGACCTTGCATGCACCTTCCTACAGAGGGTTAAGGGTTTGTACAGACTGAGTGAGGTTTCTCTCCTGACCTGTAGAATGATCTTGCGAAATTCTGTATCATCTCCCTTGCCCATCCCAACTGCTACCCTCTCTTGGCCCGACCTACTTTTTTCTTACTCCATGTATTTCGTATGCCCCAGTTCACCCTTCTGGGGGTCCTTCTAATCCAGATACTACTGGAAAAATCGAGACCCCAGAGCTGGGGAACGCTACAAGGGACTCGTCACAAATATCTGTGACGGGAAAAAAAAAAAAGTCCTCAGAAGGTATTCACTGCCAGGACCATGATTTTTGTGATTGTTTCAAAACGGAAATAACTGGTAAACCAACTCAAGGTTGTGGTTGAGTTTAGGTTTTTGTTTGACTTCTTTGTCATTTAAAGGTTCTCTAAAATAAGGACAAAGGAACTAGCCTATATAAGAACTTTATTTTAGAGAAGGGTGTATACGTTGGCTCGGACCCAGGCATTTTTACCCTTTAATTTGAAACAATTACAGAGACATTGGTTTTTATTAGCACGTTATACTTTACACTGGAGTGGGGGGGGGGCGGGGGAAACACCATTCTGTACTTTATTTCTGTACTAGTTGTTTGTTTGTCTGTTTTTGGTTTTGAAACAGGTGTCATTCAGGAAGATGATTTTGAAAAGGTAGGTGAAGACTTTGGTGAACTCCGTCCTCGAAGGCATTCACAGAAATGGAGAAAGCAGAGAAAATAGTAATATCCACTCAGCTGCTGCCTCCTAAGCCTTCGGAACATTCCATCCTGATTTACAATTCTGAGTGCTAGGGCAGAGGAGAAAAATAATGTAAGTTAGCATTAAAAAGTACGGGAGTCTAGCAACACCTTTGATTTTTGTTCTTGTTATTTCTGAGTTCAAGTCTAGCAGTGTGAGTTGTCTCTCAAACCTGTTCAGATGAGAGTAGTAGCTGAAATAACCTTGGAACTCCTCACCCCAAAGCCTCATGGTTCTCTGGCATTATCACCGTCGTGACCTGAGTCCGCAGCACGTCGGCGTCCCTGACGTCAGCGTTGGCGCTGCTCTGGAGGAAATCCCTCCTCAATTTCCTCATCTCCTTTCACGCGTCTGCAGCGTCAAGCAGCACAAGAGCTGCGTGGGCGAGGGTCCGCGTGGGCCCACTGCTGGTCACTAATCACCCCAGGCCACCCTCTGCTCATCTCTGAACCTACTTAGGGCAAGCCCCCTTCTGTTATGGCCTCTTCTTTCTGGCTCTCTTTCTCCCCAGTTTTGGTGACCATTTTCAGCTACCTGTGCACGTTACGGTAAGACTACCACAGAACATAGTTAAGAACTCCACAGCGTCCTGTGGGTGGAGGCCTCAAGACTTTGCCCTAGAAGGCAAGCCTGGATGCTGTTGTGGGGGGGTCCCAGCCTGCCACTCCAAGGTGGTCCTAATTCTGCCTTGGCTATGGCACGCACTTTCCAGCAAGTCTTTGTATGTAGCCCTATCCATCTCATTTGCTTAGTTGAAGGGGCTACTGCTTCATCCCCAACTCCTGCTGAGCCAGCAGCCATCAGTGTGGTCCCGTTACAGAGGCCTTTGTGCCCCTCCCAGTTTCTGCCCACCATCTGCCTTGCCCCTCAGCTCAGCCTGTGTGAAAGCTCGGCTTCTGTTCATACTTCATGGATCTGTCCTCACAGCAGAGCCAGCTTTCACCCTGTGTTGCAGCTGCTTTTGTTGCTTCTTGTTTTCTCTTTATTGTCCTTCTAAATGACTCTGTTTCCTTGTTTCTAACTTTTATTAGGTTATGTTTCTAATTTTTATTCCGTGTGGTTTTAATAAATTTTACTTGTCACAAAAAAGGGGAAGAAATCAAATCTTACTGTATTGCCACATGCTTATAAAGTGAAATAATTTCTCTTACATGCAGCTGTTCTTTTATTTATGTCCGGTCTCCACTCTGGAAAGGGATGGATCCTGCAGCGGGTTCTCTCTGGCCAGCTGGTTGATGTCATCTGAAACAAAGACATCCAGAGTCTCACACCTGGATGTGGTGTCTGGAGGGCTTGCCTGTACCTCCTGAGCGTTTACGGTGTGGATGTAGGAGGTTTGTCAGTGCTGCCTATTGGGACTCTCCTTAAGAGGAACATTGCCTTGGGAGGCAGGTGAGCCAGGGATGAATCTTCGCCTGCCCTCACTGAGCCATGTTACCTGGGGTTGGTCAGATCACTGAGTGCCTGGAAGTGACAGGAGAGGCCTTGGGGGCTCAGGGTCTGCTGTGGGACAGAGGTGCTGATGTGGAAAAACAGGGATAGAAATGCACATCGCATGGGGTAGCAGCTTCATTTACGTAACCCAATGGGGCCTCAGTTTCCCCTTAAGGGGAGCTGAATAACCTAAGAGCCCTTCATGCACGCCCTGATGCCCAGTGACTGTGTAGATTGTTGCCGTGGGTTTGAGCGCCCTCAGATCTTGGCTCTGGGATCTCAGGATTTGCTTATGTTGGGTGAGCAGGACAGCGGAGTCTCCGGAAGCAACACGTCCTTTGTCCTCTGATCTATCCTTCAAGGTCCCGGAGGCTCATGACTGGGCCAGGTGAGCCTGCTACCTTCTCTGTCAACAGTGTCTGACAGAACTCCCTGGAAAGGACCACTCCTGAGAATCTATGTCCTCAACTCAGAGGCGTCCCCAGAGTGTGGGTGCAGAGGGTAGGGAGAGGGGAATGGGATTCAGCAGCATGGTCAATAATCTCCACTGATGGCCTCAAGCCTCAGACCACACCCAGTAGCAGGGGCTATGGCGTCTCAGGTCTTGCCTGGAAGTGCAGAAAGTGGGGTAGGTGCACGGGTCCCTGAGAGCACTCTCGTGTTCGGTAATTCATTAGCAAGGTTGCCAGAACTCAGCATGTGGTTTGGTGTAGCCAGAGCTATACCAACACTGTCCGAAAAGTGAAAAAACACATTGGCCAAGTCGAGGAGGATATCAAGTGCAGGCTTCTGAGGGTCCTCTCCCAGTGGACTCACACAGGACACAATGCCCCCACTGACAGGTGTGACAACACACGTGAATTGTTGCCCATCAAAAATTATTAGAGACTCAGAGCTCAGAGTGCTTAATGGGGGCTGCCCATGTAGGCACTTCTGTCTGGCAGCTATCAAAGTCCCAGGGTCTCAGAAGGAAAACAGGTATTCTGAATAAACTGCATTGTACAAACAGCACTGTGAGCTGCTCTTATCAGTTCTGAGGCTGGCAGGGCCCCTTCAGAATGTCAACCTCCCAGATGCCAGCCAAGGGGCACCCTGACAAGCAGGCCTTTCAAAAGCTAGCAGTCGTCCCTGCCGTGTTAACTCTCCTGCCTCCGGGATCCCCATCATGACCACTCACTCCCCCCCTTAGCTTGCTTTGTGGCTTTTCCTGCCCGCTGTGTCCCCAGCTCCTGGACAAGCATGGACGCAGCTAGTGTCTACCTCCCCAATCTAGAGGACGAATTCTCAGGGACAGGTGATCTTCCAATAATTTATCATGAAGAATCTGCTGTTTTCCCAACTTCCTCAGACATGGATTCCACTTCTTTGCAGTCAACATGAACCACTTAGGGAGGTGCTTGGGGCCCGTGAGGCCTGTTGGGGGAAGGGAAGGGACTGAATGGCTCCTACTGAAATGCACATGCTTTGGTCTGACTATTCTTAGCTGACTGAGGGACCCTCTTCCTCACAGCTGGCTGAAGATGTATGCTGTGGGATGGGGTACAGCTGGGAGGGGAAGCCCAGGACCAAGGCGGACCTGTGCAGGGTCTCTAGCGTTTCTAGGGGAAGAGCCTCTTTCCTTCTGATGATCGATGCACGGACCATGTGACAGTATCACCTTCTAAACACCTGAGGGGGTGAAGCATGTTCTCTCACCGTCCCTTTGAACAACACGTATTTGTCCACTGCTCCTCTCCAGTTAGATTTCTAAAAATACCTTTCCTGTTTTCTGTGAGTGCAAAGATAACCCAAACTAGTTTTACAAACCCAGCGCTCACAGCATACCCAGTCACCAGTGCCACCAGTTTGGAATTCATTTTTTATGCATTTTTACAGAAGTGGATTTCAATCCATGCACCCTCCTCTTTATTTTTTTCGAGGGGGGCTATATTTTTATTAAAATTCAACCTTGACTAAAGTTTCTGACCGTCTTCTTAAGTGTAAAGTTTCCCTGACACATCCTCAGGTAAGGAATTCTATTTCATAAATGCATATACTGTTAACCTTTAAGTGGCCTTACCCTCTATCTACTTGAAATGTTTCTGTTTAGGAGGTCACTGAACACACACTGTATCTAGGGACATCTGTCTAGTATAGATACTACAGCGGGCACAGCTGCTCCGGCAGGCTGGCCCTCCCTTGTTTTTACAGGAGAGCCGCAGCCCCTGGACTTGCTCCCGGGACATTCTTCCGTTAGCCTTGGGCCACCTTCCCGCTGTCCGGCGACCTCACTGAGGCATCCTGAGACCCAACTGAGATGGAGTCTGGTGCTGAATGTTATACATGTGAAGCTCCAGATGTACAAAAAGCAGCATTATCATCAGTCAGAAGACTTGCAGAATTTAGGACAAGAAGGTCTTGGAATTCAAATCCCTTGCTTTTTTGAGTGAGGAGATTGAGACTCTGAAAAGTTTAAGTGATTTGCTCAAGTCACAAAAGTTCAGCCCTCGCATTGATAATAAGGACCCTCCTCTTTATTTTGAGTTTTCAGTGAGAAATTGATTTCTGCCATATTTCCAAGCCAGGCACATTGAGCTCCTATTAAAAACGGAACCATATCCATGGTGTTTAGTCATGCCCCCAGCTGAATACTTGAGTTGCTTCCAATTCTGCACTCTCCCAGATGTTCCTGGGCACTTGTAATGTTTCTCTAACTTAAATCCCTAAAAGTAGGAATAGTGGTAATAAACATACAACGGAATACAATACAGCCTTAAAAAGGAAATTCGGACATACACTAGGACACAGATGAGTCCTGAAGACATTATTCTAAGTGAAGTAAGCCTGTTGCAAAAAACAAATACTACATGAGTCCACTTAGATGCATCACCTAGAGATACTCAAAACCATAGACAGAAAAACTGGAAAGGTGGTTGTCAGATGCTGAGCGGGGAGGGGAAATAGAGAGGTATTGTTCAGACGAGTAGTTTCAGTAAGTTGAAGTTCTGGAGATGGGTTGCACAATGTGAATGTACTTAATGCTAATATATGCACAAAGGTTTAAGGTAGTAAATTGTGTATTATGTGCATTTTGCCACAATTCATCATCATCATCATTTTTTTTTTAATGTTTTATTTATTTCTAGGAGAGAGAGAGAGACAGCATGAACAGGGGAGGGTCAGAGAGAGAGGGAGTCACAGACTGAAACAGGCTCCAGGCTCTGAGGTGGCAGGCAGCACAGAGCCCGACGCGGGGCTCGAACCCACGAACCGCGAGATCATGACCTAAGCAAAAGTCGGACGGTTCACCGACTAAGCCACCCAGGCGCCCCTCAACAACAATTTTTATATGCCCCAAATAATAAGTGGGAATGTCAAGTGCAAAGATTATTCTAGTTTTCATTTGAATAGTTGTTGGCCAAGTGCTTCCACAAGGGCTGCACCAGACTTATTTGTACTGCAGTGTGTGAGAGATCACTTCTGCCACAGCCCTTCCAAGATGGGCACTGCCAATCATGATTTGGCAATGGCAAATGGTGTTGGAGAGAAGGCAGAAGCGGACACTTAACTTGAAGTGTAAAAACAGAATGTCCTTCTGTTTAGCCCATCTGGACACTTGAGTGGCCACAAAGTGAATTTGGGTTCCTAAGGGTAGGTGTAGATCTCTGCCTGTGTCTCTGGAGACCCCAGAGGGATTCTAGCTCTACCCCATGCCATCCTACTCTCTATCCTTAAAATCGTGACTCCAAACATCATGGAGTGGCCTACTCCTGTTTCCCTGAAACAGTTGTCCTGCAGAGTCTTTAAAACTTGGGCTAAAAGTTGGGGCGCCTGGGTGGCTTTGTCGGTTAAGCGCCCGACTTTCGCTTAGGTCATGATCTCGCGGTTCGTGGGTTCGAGCCCCGCGTCGGGCTCTGTGCTGACTGCCAGCTCAGAGCCTGGAGCCTGTTTCAGTCTGTGACTCCCTCTCTCTCTGGCCCTCCCCTGCTCACGCTGTCTCTCTCTCCTGGAAATAAATAAATAAAACATTAAAAAAAAAAAGAAAAAACTTGGGTTAAAAGTACCTTGGTCTCTGAAAAACGGTTGAATCCCTGGAAACAAAGTCCTCTTAGAAATGTCTCCACTTCCTATGGGGCGCATGGGTGGCTCAGCCAGTTAAGCCTCTGGCTTCAGCTGAGGTTGTGATCTCATGGTTTGTTGGTTTGCGCCCCTTGTTGGGCTGTTTGCTGACAGGCTCAGAGCCTGTATCCTGAGTCTCCCTCTCTCTCTCTCTGACCCTCCCCTGATCATTCTCTCTCTCTCTCTCTTTCTCTCTCTTTTTGTCTCTCAGAAATAAATACAAACATTTAAAAATGAAAAAAAAAAAAGAAAGAAAGAAATGTCCCCACCTCAATAAAGGGGACACAAAAGCTGCTCCAGCTCTTTCCCCAGAGCTACTCCCTACTCATGACTACATCTCTTCTCCCTGGAAACAGATTCTTGCCAGAAGTTTCTTCCCATTCTTGCTCCATCGATGGAAGAAAAGCAGAGAATAAAAGAGGATGATGCAATTATAAACACACTACAGGTCCATGTCCTTATTTCCATTTTATAAAGGCCCAAATGGGCTCAGAGATTTTAAATAATGTGTCCGAATTCCCATAGCAAGTATAAGGAGCCAACTTTCAATCTTACGTCTCACTTCAAAGATAGTGTGGTGACAATACTCTGCTTCCCAAGTGCAATCCTTTCCCCCAAAAGGTTCTATCAGTCATTCAGTTCACAGTACCACTGAGGAGGGTCAGATGCTGTGTCAGGGAGAGAACAGAATATTCTGCAGCACCAGAAGATGTTTCTAGACAACAGCCTACCTAAGGAATCCTGGCACCTTGCTGGTGGCCTCTACCTCCCCCTTAGCAAGTAGGGAAACACATATTACCCTGGATTGTGGGTGGGAGTGAAGAACAGCTGTCTACTCTTGTTGGAAGACCTGGCTTCTCTGCTGTCTCAAGGACTGAAAGTTTATCAGGTTAAACAGGGAGACTTCCCATGAGCTTGTAACCCCTGTGCTGTTACAGAAGTTGCTGGGTGGGAAGATGGCCTCTGGCTGGCCATCTGACTTTGTGCTCTGCAGTCACGGTCTCCAAAGCATATTTAGAATGACAAGATTAGGCAAAGCCAGTCTCAGTTGTTTACGAAAGATATTCATGGCTGAAGGGAGAGAAGAAAACACCTGCTGTGTTCATTTGCCCATCCTTTGGGTCACAAATTTAAGGATGACCCCAAGGACATGGAGAGAGGCAGAAGCAGAGACAGAGAGGGGAGGAGAGAGAGAGAGAGATGGAGTTTTAGATGACAGGCATTGAGACAGTTATTATGACAAGAGAATCCATGAATATCCTGGATTTTTATCCTGCAAGGACCCTGAAGCAGACAGATCGATGAGGAGGGGTGACCGACAGAAGTAGTCCAATCGTGTATTGTTAGCTAAACACTCTTCCCCAAACCTGTAAACAGAGTACATATCCACATCGCTGTCTAGATTATATTCCAGTAGATAGGAGGCCCCTGCTGAAATCTTCCTGAGCTTCCTCCCCAGACACCAATGTTCTGGGTGAAGGGGGGGGGGGCCAAGTGTGTCTCTTTGTCCTGCTCTTAACACTCTTGGCTCTTGACCTTCATACGCCCTGACAGCGTCCTTGGTCTTGAGTCTCCCAACTGAGGATAGTCTCCTGCTTCATTTCCTGGCATCTGTTCTGAGCAATGAAGACATAGTCATCTATATGTTGGGTTTAAAAAAAGGCAAAGAGCAGCACTGATCATAAGAGCTGTCATTTAGTAATAAAGTTCTTCAGTCCTGGCTCACACAGGTACCAACTTAGTGAGTACCTACAACCATCACCGTCTACCCATGGAGCCTAAGGCTCTGAGAGCTCTATCCAGCCCTGTCAGTCAAGACTATCTGCTTCAGCCCATGGGGACTAGAGAGAAGTTACTTCCTTATAGAGACAGAAACGGTGGAGGTTTTCTTGAGAATAAAATCACTGTTCTTCCATCTTCTACTCCACCAACTTCCACTCCCATTAAGTTTTCCTTCAAGCATAGGTCTGCGTGTTTCCAATTCTCTGGAGTCCTTTGGATTTTTCTACTGCTGACCTTCAGCTGTTAATTTGGCATTAGGGGAAGGAGGTGTCAGCATCTGTTTTTTGTCACAGTTCACAAGGTCTGGTGTCTCAGGGAGAGCTACAATGGTGAGCCCCACGTTGGGGATGCTTTCCTTCAGTCCCACATTGGGGATGCTTTCCTTCAGTCGCTGGTCTTGTTTGCCTGGAGGGAGGAGCCCTGGGGCCACACCAGGGTGTGGCACACCCAAGGAAGGGAAAGAGTCTCCCACAGGGAATACCACTGATTTCACAAGGGAGGAAACAGAACTACAGATCAGGCTGGTGACTTTTTCAACTTTTCTTCAGGCTTCTTCAGAGCTGCTGGGGCAGACATAGAGGAAACACATGTTAGCCCTTGCATTAGGGTTCTGGGAGACATCAGAAGAGCCGCATGAAAGGCAGTTGGTTATCCAGCCTTTGTGTGCCTGATGCCAGACACCTTAGACCTTGGAACCAACCACAGGTTCAATCAGCTTCATCATCAGCTCTTGTGGCTCATCAAAACCCAGACCTTAAGAACGCAAACGGGGTAAGAGTTCTCAGAGAGATCTGAGTTTGTAACCGAGGTGCTTTCCTGGAAGAACACGAGTCTTCCTTCTATCAAGGGCTTTCACTTAGAGCACCGGAAATCCTGGTGGAACAAAATCAGGCTCTGGAGATGCCGGGCTGTCAAGCTGTCTATGCTGAGGAGGGGAAATGTGGCCTGGGCACCCAGGGCACAGCTTTTGAGCAGCAGGATTCTTGCCAGGAGTAGAGAATAGTGTCTCTGAAGGCTAGCCTGCATGTGCGTGGGGTGGGAGCGCAGACAGTTGCTATTCTAGACACATTCTCCCGTCTGGATGAGACATATTTTTGGCTCACAGCTTGAAACAGAACCAGGGCCAACAGTGTGCTCTCAAGCGCATGTCTCTCTCATAATATTTGAGTACGGCCTGCTTTGTTCCCTGTCCCACTGTGCTCCCTTGCCCTGCCCTGCCCATCCACCCAGCACGCCGGTAGAGGAGCCGGGCCACCCTGAGCCTGGCTTCTGAGGAGGGACCTGGGGAGACTAGAGAAAATGCATGGAGGCCCGTGTACAGGGGCGAAGAGCAAGGTTCCTGGCTTTTTTCCAGCCTGCGTCTAGGGCTCTGTGTCAGTGTTAGCTTCAAACAAAGGCATTTCCCTTGCAGCAGCAATGAGCTGGTTTCTCTGGGAAACCCAGACTGAAAGCCCTCAGACTGAATGGGAAGCTCTGAGCTGTCAGGAGCAAAGCAAGAAGTGGGGGCTCTCCTCTATCAGACTCGGTTGCCTTCCTCCTAAATGCTGTTTCTGGTGAAGGAATCAACATCTAGCTCCTTTTCCTTCAAGAATGTTCACGAGTGATCCAAGCATAGCAATTGTGGCCTATGGGTGGAGCACCCAGGGACTGGCAAGTAGCTCAGGGCAGTCAGTCATTGGGCTTAATCTTCCCAGTGACGTTGAGAAGCAGCCAGTGTCTGCTCTGCAGATGTAGAACCTGAGATGTGAAGGAGGTGAGGCTGTGTACTGGTGTTTTTCCCTCACCCTCTCTCAGGGCACAGCTCCACACCTCCCTTGTATAAACACAAGGAATGTTATTGGCTCCCCACTCTGAGTCCTCGGCAGTAGTCAGATTCGCCTCTCCTGCCACCCAACCTGAGCCATGCACCCCACCCGGAATCCAAGACAGCTTCAGGTACTTTTTTTTGTTTTAATATTTTTATTTATTTCTAGGAGAGAGAGAGACAGCGTGAGCAGGGGAGGGTCAGAGAGAGAGGGAGACGCAGACTCTGAAACAGGCTCCAGGCTCTGAGCCGGCAATCAGCACAGAGCCCGACGCGGGACTCGAACCCACGAACCGCGAGATCATGACCTAAGCGAAAGTCAGTTGCTTAACCGACTAAGCCACCCAGGCGCCCCAGCTTCAGGTACTTTTGACCCCCTCAATTCTTGTGACACCGTCAGCCTCCCACACCACTCTATCAGTTACACAGATGCCTACAAGGAAGATGACACTGTACGCAGGACACAACAGCTCTTAGCTGCCTGCCACATCTCCCCGCGTTGCTCGCACCAGGGACGGGGCACTGCCTCATCGCTTCCTCTCCTGGGCTCTTGGCAACTGAGCTTACTCATGCTCCTCCTCACGTTCCCACCTAAGAGAAGCCCCCCAACACTAACCTCAACTCTCCTGTGCCCCCCTATCATCTTCAACTTTTCTCTCTCCTCCCCCTCGTGGCAGATGGGAGTTTTCCAAAGGTCGGCACAGAAATATTTCTGGTCCACATGCTCTACCAGCACTTTGACACTCCCCACCAAGAGGTGATTCATTTTCCTTCCTCTTGAACCAGTGGGACTTTGCCACTACCTTAAGGAACAGAATATAGTAGAAGGGAACTATGATTTCCAAAGCTAAGTCATAGAAAGTGATAGAGCTTCCTCCTGGCCCTCTCTCACAGGGCCCACCACCATGCTGTAAGAAAGCTTAAGCACCCATTGGGAGAGACCATTTTCAGGTGTGCCAGCCAAAAGCCCCAGCTTAGATCCCAGCCAACATGAGACACCCACTCACAAGACACATGGGTGAGCAAGCCTTTGGATCATTCTAGATCTTAACCTTTGAGCTGCTCTACATGATGGAGTAGACAGCCAAATGGAGTAGACAGCCACCTCACTGAACCCTACATCAATTGCACAGCTATAAGCAAAACAAACGTTATTTGAAGCCACTGCCCTTTGGGGTGGTTTGTTCTGCAGCCATAGTAACTGGAATACCTCCAAAAGACTTCAGTTTCCCAAATTAATAATAACTGACACACCCTTCTTCTGATTTTTTTTCTCCTCATGATCCCAGCTTCTGGCTGCTGCTTAGCACATATCCTACAGGATAAAGTCCATAAGACCACACAGAATATGACGCCGTGTGTTACCGTTTTAAAAGATATTCCCCTGATCCGGTTTTAAGGTCCAAACTGGAGGCTGGTTAGTTCTTTCTCCTGTTTAGCTAAGTCCACCCTCGATCTTATCAGGTTTTTACAGCTGGACCAGCATACACGTGGGCTACCACACAGGTGACCTCATTTCCCAGGGGCAGGCACCAAACAGCCAAGGACAGACTCTATGCCCCAGAAATCATTCACACTTGCCAGTCCTAAACCTGTGCATCCTGCCTGTTTCTTCCTTCCCTCAGAGGCTATGTCAAAGCTCTTGGCCACAGTTCTTTCTCCTTTTGCCTCCTGACCAGTCCTGGTGCTTCCTTGAGTGGCCCTGCACCGTGTGCTGTGTTCTCCCAGGGAACTGTGAGTCACAAAATTGTAAAAGTCTTTCCACTTGCTCTCTGTGGCCTCACAATACATTACCTAGGGTAATATTTAAAACACCTTGACAGCAGCCCAATTGATTAGAAGTTGTTGCATAACAAATCGCCTTCACAACCATTTAAAACAGGATTCATTCCTTATGAGAGCTCCAGGCCATGGATCTGATCAGCTTGGTTGATCTTAGTGAGGCTTGATCATGTGTCTGTGGGACACCAGGGGTCTTTGCTCCGGGCTATGCAAAGCTAGGCAGTCTTATCTGGAATAGATCTGGTCTCTCTGTCTTTCATTCCCTTCCTGGGACAACCAGTGGGTGAGCCTGGGCTTGCCCTTTTGATGAAGAAAGAAGAAGGAGGGAGCAGAGAGCAAACTGAACAGGGAGCAGTCTGAAATTCAGAATCTCTTGGAAGCACGGACTTTCTGGGGGCTGTGCATTATGCCTGGTAGTAGGTAGCTCAGCTCCCAGGCATCCGTGTCCTTCTCCCCAGCCTCCTGCCCCTCGGAGGCAGCTGTCCGTTCACACTGGGACACTGCAAAACTGCTTCAATGGCACCAAAGATTTCTTTAATGGTCTCCTGATCCTTTTCTCCCTCGAAGGCATATATCCAACTTAATGCAACAAGCCTTTACTGAGCACTCGCTGTGGGCGAAGCTCCATGCTTACACCGGCACAAGCCTAAGAAGGTCCAGATCTAGGGCTTACATCAACTCCTTCAGCCTCATTGTATTGGCCAAAGCAAGTTACATGGAGGTCAGGAGCAGGAGATTATGTCCCGTCACAGTGAGAGACCTCTGAACAAGTTATCTAAGAAAGGCAAAGGGCATGGATACAAGAAGCAGTGAAGAACTGATGTTATCAACGGAACTCTACTGTTTCCCCCAAACAGTGCTACACCTAGAGTTAGATTGGTCTTCACAAAACTCTCTTTTATTATTTCTCATTAAACTAAAAGCAGATATCTTGATAATATGTTTTGAAATTAGTTATTTCCAACTGGGTTTTTACCAATAAACACAACAACTATTCACACAAGCTGAAACATTAAAATTACATAGGAGTATACTATGAATATTAAGCTTTCTTTCCTCTTGACTTTAGTTTTCATTCCAGTGCTATTGCTCTTTTTCACTTTCACTTCAAGTTCATTTTATATCTATCAGTTTATAATAAAATCGCTTTTTTTTTTACAATTACAACAAATGTAGCTTAACAAGTCTCATACTAATGGATGTTAAGATTGTTTCATAAACAATGATGTAGTCATCCATTCATCTCTGCATACATACGAGAGCATGTCTGGAGGATAGATTCTTAGAAATGGAATTGGTTGGGTTAAGGTGTGTGTGCATTCGAGATTTTGATAGATTTTGCTACATTACCATAAGCTGATGATTAATTTTGTCTTCATTTTACAATGTCTGAAAAACAAAGTATTTTCCTATATCGTTAACAAAGTGTTATTATACTTATTGACCTTGTCAAGGAAATAGTTATATTCAGTATTCTGAGTCTTACTTTTATTCTTCACATTATTAGTGAGCTTCTGAGAACCTTTTCAGACATTTAAAATCCATCGGGGGTTACCTGGGTTGCTCACTGAGTTAAGCATCCAATTCGGCTCAGGACTCCCAAGCCATGATCTCATGGCTTGGGAGACTGAGCCCCGCATTGGGCTCTGTGCCGACAGCTCAACATGGAGCCTACTTTGGATTCCGTGTGTGTGTGTCTCTCTCTCTGCCCCTCCCCTACTCACACTCTGTCTCTCTATCCCTCAAAATAAATAAATTTAAAAAACTGAAATCTAGTTGTGCTTACTTTTCGGTGAAGCTGTGATGAATTTGTACGGTGACATATCATAACTATAGCTATTGTGGTGAGCATTCTGTAATGTATATAATTGTTAAATCAGTATGTTATGCACCTGAAATTAATACAACATTATACATTGACTCTATTTCAATTAAAGAAAATATGGAGTAACAGGGACTGGGCTTAGCTTTCTGCTTTAACACCACTAACAAAAACGGACACAATGGCACTTAAGACTGAACTGAGAGTGATCCTTGTGATATGCGAAACAAATTAGTTGAGCCCTGTGATGGCCAGAGCTTACTGCCTAGAGGGCATTCCCAGGACAGGGCGCATGGAGAAGGAAGCTAGGCAGCAGAGACCAGTGGTGTCCCTGAGCTGGGGTGAAGTTGGTAATCTGGTAAAGCCAAAGTGGCTAGAAATCTCAGGGCACAGTGCCAGAGAGAAATGAATTCCATGAAGACAGGACTCCAAAGATATGCAGAGGGCAGCGGTCAAGTGTTTAGGCTAGTACCGTATGCGAGAAACTACCAGGGGCCAGAGGAAGAACATTCAAAAGGATTAGAGGGGTAATGGTGCATGAATTTCACCCACGGTTTAGAACAGTGCCTGTTCTCAAAAACCAGAGTAGAATACCTCAGAATTCACAAGGCATCCTCAAAGTACTAAAAAAGGTATTGCCTTGGAAGTGAGAAAAATTGCCCCCACGCTAGATGACTGTCTAGTCCCACCGAACAAAACTTAGAACATGAAGGAATCAGACTGTTTCCAAGTTACTTAACTGTGTACCCAAACAATGCTTGAGAGTTTTGTAAGAATGCAACACATCCAGCAAGTTAAATTACACCGTGTAGGATTCAATAAAAGAACAATTAAGAGGGCAAAGAGGAAGGAAAATCCAGCCCACATGAGGAGAAAACTCAATCATTCCTGACCGAAGAATGATATGGATGACAAAAGTATTAGGTAAGGACATTAAACAGTGGTCATGACTGTACCTCCTATGTTCAGGAAACTAGAGGAAAGATTGAGTATGTTAAGTAGATACACAGAAGATATTACAACCTATCTGAATTAAACTTCTAGGGATGAAAAGTATACTGTGTGAGATGAAAAATGCACTGGTTAGGATTAACAACATATTAGCCACGGCAGGAAGGGAAGATTATTGAACTTGGAGGTATAAATATCAAAACCATACAAGCCCAGATGCATATGGGGGGAAAGAACATTAAAATAATGAATGAATGAAAGAATGAATGAATGAATGAATGATTCAATGAATGAATGATTCAATGAATGAATGATGAATGAATAGATAGATAAGTAAGTAATTAAGAAAAAAAACCACACTAAGAATAGAGCACCAGTGAGCTCACCAGTGGCACAAATTCAGATAGTTAAACCTAATTTTATTTGGAGCCCCTGAAGGAAGGAGGGAGTCATTTATATATGTATGGTTTTCCAAGTTGATGAGAATGATAATCCCAGAGATTTAAGCTCAACGAGGGGCACCTGGTGACTCAGTCAAGTGTCCAACTTTGGCTCAGGTCATGATCTCACGGTTCCTGGGTTTAAGCCACACATCTGTGCTGACAGTTAGCTCAGGGTCTGGAGCCTGTTTTAGATTCTGTATCTACCTATCTCTCTCTGACCCACCCTGTCCATGCTGTCTCTCTCTCAGAAATTAAAAACAATCATAATAATAATTTTAAAAAGAAGCTCAATGAAATTCAAGTACGCGTGTGTAAACTGAGCCTCCTCTATGTAGCAGGAAATGATTCTCTGATCCCAAGGATATTGGGCTTTACCAAATGACTTACTGTGGCCAAGGGAATGTAAATGGAACCAATGTGTGCACTTTGCCATAGAAACCTTGGGAGCTATTGTGTTATCTTAACATTGTTCTCTTTTCTCTGCAATGAAAAGGTTTGCTTTTCCAGCCATGAAAACAACAAAGAAAAGTCAAAGCTGAGCCGCAGAAGATATACCAGATACGTGATAATAAACCACAGATATAAGCCACCAGGACATTATTTGTTGCTACAGTGTGTCCTTGTAAAAACTGGCTGATGTACTCGGGACACCTGATTCCTAGCCTAGGTCTCTAATGAATCATTCCTGATGGGAAACTTGGAAGCTCATTGCATTAGCATATTGGAGAAAGTGCTCTAGATGGAAATCCACTCAGGACACATGCAAGCATTCTGACATAATAGCTTCAAGGTTTTAAGCAGAGGAGTACAGTTACTCATATACCCTTGAGCAGAGAACAGGATTCTACTAGAGAAAGTTTTCTTGTCTAATCCAGTGCACAGCTGTTGGGAAGAACACACTGGAGTTGTGAGGAAGGAAGTGGACACTCACTGAGCCAGCCAGATCAGCCAAGTCAACCTTGACAATCAATGGCTGGCAGATGTTGCACCTCCCTGACATGGTACCTTGGAAGGCTCATGTCAACTCACGTGTAAACTCTACTCAGATTTGGAACTGGGTCTGAGAGAATTGGGGATAAGCAGAATGGATTTCAAAAGGATCCATCCAGAGAAGGCTAACCCTAATAAATTGATTAGTACTGAAGGGTCTAAGACAGTGAGTTTGCTCATCAAAGATTATCTTGAGTGTAACAGTTAACCCATTGGTGTTGACACATAACAGGATCAAGTTTAAGTCTGCAGCCACTGGATGACTCAAGGCTTTCATGCTTGTGGCAAAAGACAAAAGATCTCTCTTCAATTGTGGTGACTTTAAAGAACCTCATCATCCTTTCTAATAATTTGGAGCTTTATTTAAAGTTTTCCCACTGCTGCAGCTTACTGCTGCTACTACTACAATGACTATCAGCTCACGTGTTATTTATGGAGCACTTTCGAAGTGCCAGAGATAGTGTTCATTGCTTTATGCATCTAATCCTATTCAATTCTCAAAGCTGGTAGATGGTCAGTTGTTAAAGGAACAAACTATTCTTGCTAAAACTGGACAGCGCTGAGACAAATGCAGAACTCCAAATATCAGGCCTCGTTGAGAGAAGTCTGAGTAGAGTTTGGTCCATGGGAGATCTTTTGACAGGTCTCACTGCAAGTGGAAAAAAGGCCTCTGAGAAGTTAACTGATTTGCCACCATTTGAGTAAGCTAGAAGTGGTGTGGCTGAGATTTTGACGCAGAGAGGTTATCTCGATGCTTTATTCCTAGAGAGTGGGTTTTAAATTTTCTTGTCCCTGAGATTTAGGGACAAATAATAATAATTATTATTATTTATTATTAATTAATTAATTAATTAATTTCTAGGAGAAAAAGAGAGACAGCAAGAGCAGGGGAGGGTCAGAGAGAGAGGGAGTGACAGACTCTGAGACAGGCTCCAGGCTCTGAGCTGGCAGTGAGCACAGAGCCCGCCATGGGGCTCGAACCCACGAACCGCGAGATCGTGACCTGAGCAAAAGTCGGACGCTTTTTGCTCCGACTAAGCCACCCGGGCGCCCCTCAGGAGGTCAATTGTTCACCAGCAGCCCTCTCTGGTCCCCAGTGATTCTTAAGCATATGACTCGAGAACCATGCTGAGTGGAAACCAGCACTCAGAAGTTCCTGCCTCCCTTTGGGGGGAAGATATCTTGCTGATATCATTTTCTCACACCATACACAAAAATAAACTCAAAATGGATAATGACCTCAATGTGAAACAGGAAGCCATCAAAACCTAGAGGAGAAAGCAGGAAACAACCTCCTTGAGCTCAAGCGCAGCAATTTCTTACTTGACACATCCCCAAAGGCAAGGGAATCAAGAGCAAAACTGAACTATCGGGACCTCATCAACATTAAAAGCTTCTGCACAGCAGAGGAAACAATCCATAAACCTAATAGGCAACCGAGAGAATGGGAAAAGATAGTTGCAAATGACATATCAGATAAGGGCTAGTATCCAAATTCATAAGGAACTCACCAAACTCCACACCCGAATAACAAACAATCCAGTGAAGAAATGGTCAGAAGACATGAACAGACACTTCTCCAAAGAGGACATCCAGATGGCTAAGAGACACAGGCAACGGTGCTCAGCGTCCCTCCACATCAGGGAAATAGAAACCAAATCCACACTGAGATACCACTTTACACAGGTCAGAGTGTTTAAATGAACAAATCAGGACACTCTAGATGATGGTGAGGATGTGGAGAAAAGGCACCGTCCTACTCTGTTGATGGGAATGTAAACTGGTGCAGCCCCTCTGGAAAAGAGTGTGGAGTTTCCTCCAGAAATTAACAATCCGACTCCGGTATGACCTAGCAATAGCACTACTAGAAATTTACCCGAGGGACACAGGAGTGCTGATGCATAGGGGCACACGGACCACAATGTTCATTGCAGCACTCTCAACAATAGCCAAAACACGGAAAGAGCCTAAGTGTCCATCAACAGACGAATGGATCAAGAAGATGTGGTTTATCTATCCAATGGAAAACTTCATGGCAATGAGAAAGAATGAAATCTGGCCATGTGTAGCAACATGGATGGGACTCGAGGGTGTTATGCTGAGTGAAATAAATCAGGCAGTGATGGACAGATACAAAATGTTTGCACACATAGGCAGATTCAGAGGGACTTAACAGAGGACCATGGGGGCAGGAGACGGGAGGAAATAGCTGGGGAGAGGGAGGGAGGCAATCATGAGAGGCTCTTGAATGCTGAGAACAAGCTGAGGGCTGACGGGGGTGTGGGAGAGGGGTAGGTGGGTGATGGGCAGAGAGGAGGGCACTTGTTGGGATGAGCACTAGGCGTTCCATGGAAACCAAGTTGACAACAATCTATTTAAAACAATACATAAAAGGAACGCTTATCTAACAAAGCAGACTGAGAAATATATAAATCTTTAGCACTTGGCACTGTGTAGTTGAACTTTCATTCAAAGGAATGAGTTGGATTGGCTTTATCCCTTCGTGTCTGTAGAGATTTGTGTCCCAGATCTCCAGAGAGCTCTAGGACAGAACAACATTATCACCAAGGAAATGTCTTGCAGGAAAACACTGCATTCCATTCTATCGTATTCCAGTCTTTAGGAAAACAGAAGTTGAAAAGTGCAAATGGAAGTCGCTGGTAATGAAAATACTCAAATAATGGTTTAAAGAATGTTTTCTCTGAAAAACGCAAGCAAGTGGCATACAATCAGGGACAGGAGACTTGGGTTCCCAGAAGCATGGCACGTCCTACGCCTTGAAGTTTAAGAAGATCTCTGGGGCACCTGGGTGGCTTGGTCGGTTAGGCGTCCGACTTTCGCTTAGGTCAGGATCTTGCGGTTCGTGGGTTCGAGCCCCGCATCGGGCTCTGTGCTGACTGCCAGCCCAGAGCCTGGAGCCTGTTTCAGAGTCTGTGACTCCCTCTCTCTCTGACCCTCCCCTGCTCACACTGTCTGTCTCTCTCTCCTAGAAATAAATAAAACATTAAAAAAAAAAAAAAAGAAGATCTCACCTTGGTTCTTAGACAGAACCTCAGTTATAGAGCATCTATTTTGTACTAAGCAAGTTTTGTATTGCAAGCTTTATAGGAATTGCCCTATTACTCCTCACAACAACCCTTTTGTGGAAATTGTCATTCCCGTTTCAGAAATTAATCTCCAAGATCACATAGCTAATAGGCAACGCAAATAGGATTCAATCCGTATCTTCCTGGCACCAAAGTCTCTGTTTGCAGACTAGACCACACTGTTGCAGGATGGACAATGAGTGTTTTGGTTAGTGTTCGCTATGTAACAAAGAAACCCAAAACTTAGTGACTTAAAAATTGCAATTACATATTTTCCCTAAGAGTTTATGGGTTGATGGTTTAGGCTGGGTTCAGAGGACCAGTTTCTCTCATCTTGACTGGGCTCCCCCATGCTCCTGCTGTCAGCGGATAGGTTGCCTAGAAGCTATCTGGTCCAGGGTGGTCTCGGCTGGCATTGCTTATCTGTGCTCCAAGAGCTCTCTATACAACAGGTTAGCTCAGGCTTGTACACACACACACACACACACACACACACACACACACACACACACACACACACTGCTAAAATTGATCCATGAATTCAGCAAAGAGGCAGAATATGAAATCAATACAGAAACCAGTTGCATTCCTATACACCAAGAATGAAGCAACAGAAAGAGAAATCAAGGAAGCAATCTCATTTACAATTGTACCCAAAAAGTAATAAAATAAAATAGCTAGGAATAAACATAATTAAAGAGGTGAAAAATGTATACACTGAAAACTATAGGAAACTGATGAAGGAAATTGAAGAAGACACAACAACAACAACAACAACAACAACAACAACAAGAAACAGTATTTTGTGTCCTGGCTAGAAAGAACAAATACTGTTAATGTCAATACTATCCAAAGTAATCTACATATTCAGCAGGGTCCCTATCTAAATAACACCAGTATTCTTTACAGAGTGAGAGCAATCCATCCTAGCATTTGTATGCATGTAGAAGAGTCTCTGAGTACCCAAAGCGAACTTGAAAAAGAAAACCAAAGCAGGAAGCATCTCAATCCCAGACAACTTTCCCATCCCCTGTCCTCTAGCCACCCGCCCCTCCCCTCCGCCCTGTGCTCAGCTCTTTCCCTTTCTCCTAGTTGCTTCGGATCAGAGGTGTCCAGGGCACTTTCGGAGCATAAGTGCTTTGCGTAAGAAGGCAGGGCGGGGGGGACTTTTTACAGGAGAAAAAAATACTTATAAGAGAAAGAGCCAGGAGTATTTTCGGGAAAAAAATACTTTAATGTTAAAACAATTTTAAAATCCTAAAATGGCCATCAGACATAGAGAGCTTTGTGTGATTCATATTTTAAGCAAATTTTAGGAGGACACAGACAGGCTCTGAGGAAGCCCGGCTTCAGGAAAGGCGGTTAGACTCTGGATGGGAGACCGTGGGTGGGCCCTGCGAGCCGGCAAGGGTGCTTCTGCAGCCAGAGGGGAAGGTTCCGGCGCCTCTTGGGGGGGGAGGTCACGCTCTCGAGAACACTACCCTCTGACCCCAGGAAGCATTCCCCAAACCAGATGGTACGAAGCAGCCATCGGCACTGCCCGCTGGAGTGCATATCCCCTGACCGCGGTTAGGCCACCGACAGCGGGCTGCCCGGTCCTTGCACAGCTCGCCTCAAAGGCCCCCCGGGCCCGACCTAGTCTGAGAGTGACCGAAAGAGACGGGAAGGAAGACACCCAGTCCTGAAGGTGAATTAGTGGGTAGAACGTCACTAATAATTTCTGACGTCTTCATCGTTTCTTTCTGTCGCAAGAGACCAGGAGGAAGATTTGTTTTTTAAATAAGGAATCTTTTTACTGTTTTTAAAGTATTAAACATGGCTTTGTGTCCTAGAGGAGTTTCCTGTCATTGGGTCAGGTGACTTAGGTGCCCCTTGTGCCCCCACCCAACACTGACCTGTTTCGCATATTAGCATCGGGGAAGGAGCCAAAGATGGGGCCTCTCGTCTCCTCCAGCAGGCAGGGGGGACGGGGGGCAGGCTCCAGCGAGACAGGCTGGAGGCTAGAGGGAGACAGGGTGGCTTCTACCCATGGAGCCCATCCCAGCAGGCGGCAGAGGCCTCCTGCTGCACGCGGAATGTTCCGGAACCAGCAACGACGGCCAGCGGGTTCATCCACCTCCCATGGCACATGGCCCTCCGTGTGGACGTCCGAGCTACGCCGGCCCCGTCCATAGGGGACCCAACTGCTCTGTGTGCGAGCTGGGCATTCGGTTCCAGCTCTCTTCCCTAAATGGGTAGCCCTGAAGGTCAGAGTCCAGTGCAGTCACAGCTCCGTTGTTGAAGGTCGCAGACGAAGGCTGCGTGCGTGAGGTTTGGGATGCCGCCAGCCGGGAAGCCGCACCACCAGCATCGGGGCCCCCACCTCGAGCACAGCTGTCACCTCAGCAGAGCAGAAGTGGTTGCGGGCTGGGCCGTGGTCAGCACGTGGCCCGTGTGACAAGCCACTCGATGCCGGGTGGCCGTGGCGGGGCATTGTTCACGAGGCAACCTTCACCGTGGAGGTCCGTGGCCAGGGTCTTGCGATGTGGGCTTTAGCCTCGAGATGAATCTGAATCACCTGGGAATGATCAGGTGGGAATCCAGGCCGGCGAGGCACAGAAGGGGCGCAGGGCATGACGGAGGCCAACTGTTCCCAGCCCCGCCTTCCCCGAGCAGCCGCTGGTCCTTGCTGGAATCTTCGCTTGGGCTTCAAGCGGCCGAGAGCGGGTCCTGCCTGCACCTGGCACAGAGATGTCGCCCCAGGGCAGCTGACAGGCCCAGCCCTCACAGGGTCTACACCCCCAGACCCGGCCTGTCTGTCTAAAGCTAGATCCCGCAGCCCAGTGAAGTGCACTTTGTCAAACGTAAGGGTCTGCTTTGTTTCTTGTTCTTTTCCTCTTTTTCAGTCTTCTGTTCCACTTGCTGTTGTTTTTTAAATCCTCTTTCTTGGGGCAGGCTCAGGCGGTTAAGCGTCCGGCTTCAGCTCAGGTCCTGATCTCACAGTCTGTGGGTTCGAGCCCCGCGTCGGGCTCTGTGCTGACAGCGCAGAGCCTGGAACCTGTCTTCAGATTCTATGTCTCCCTCTCTCTCTGACCCTCCCCTGCTCACGCTCTCTCTCTCTCTCTCTCTCTGTCTCTCAAAAATAAATAAAACTTAAAAAAAAACTTAAAAAAAATAATAAATCCTCTTTCTTGTCCAACGCAGAAATGTTCCTTCCGCCACTCACTGCAGTTCTGGATTCTGGCTTCCGCGGTTTTTATTGTCTGTGTCAGATGTGTAGCCAGATGTGGTCCTCTGTCTGCATTTCCTCCCTCCGTTCCGTTCACGTCAGGCCTCGTCTCGTCCTCCACCCCACTCACCTTCACGCTCTCTGAGAAGAAAAATCACCTCGTGTCACGTAGCTCATTGTCCCAAGAGAAAATCAACAGATCCTACTCAGTGTCTTGAATAAATTGCTCTACTTTGATATTAGAGAACGTGGTGGCCGTGCTTTCTTGGTCTCTCTTGGGAAACTCTGGGGCCCGCGGTGACTCAGGTGGGTGAGGACCTAACTCTGCATTTCCTCAAGAAGCCAGTAGCTTGGGGGCCTCCTTGCTGGCCTGCTCTGCAGACGCGGCCAAGGGAGCGGGGACCAGGAGGGGGGAGGATCGAGGCCCCAGTCACCAGAACGGGTTCTATCAGGGAAGCCTCTTTCCCCGTGTTTCTTCGTTACTTCCATTCAGGCCGGTGGTTGTCATGGAAAGCAAGGGAGCGTCCTACCAGCAGCTTGGTTTGCTGGGCGTTTGCGTGCAAGGATCCGCGCTAATTTGAAGGAGCCAGGGTCCTAGGACACGCGCGCCTTCACGAGGGCGGCCAGCGTTCAGCAGGCATCTGTCAGCAGCTCCTGTGCACCACGTCAGGCACGTGCTGCTTGTCCCTGCCGTCACCTGGTGGGTGTTACGCAATTACTGGCCATCGCTGTCCCCGTGCTCACGGAGGGGAGAGTGGAGCCGCGGGGAGTGCTGTTCACATACTTCTGCCGTGGGAGTCCCAAGTCCCACCCGACGCTGCGCTAGAGCAAAGCAGAGGGCCGGAGTCCCCGTGTCGTCTGTGGGCACGGCCTGCTGCCTTGTCCTTCTATAAGCCCTCATAAGGTGGCCAAGGTGACCACGTTTCGGGAACCGGGTGATGCACGCTCCAGCCACAGGAAGGACCTGGAAGGGATCTGGTGGCACTCAGGGAGTCCCCAGATAAAGGCGCGTGAGGGGTGTGGCGTTGGTGCCTCAGCAACAGCGCTGGGCCCGCTGTGCTTCGGCGGGGGGCGGTGCTTCACGGTAGAAAGGAAGCTCCGGTTCCCCGGGGAATCTCAAGCTCCAGTCACTCTGCAGAGGACCAGAGAACGCCACTTGTCCGCATCTTGGCGCCGCTCCTAAGGGACCGTTGAGAATGTTTGCCACATTCGCGGGACGCCGTGCAAGCGTGCTCCGCCGTCGGACACCTGGGAGCCCCCGTGAGGTGCGCGGGAAGGGCCAGGAGGCGGCGGAGAGCAGCTACCCAGAGGCCCTTAGACTCCCCATGGGCCCCAAGGCTCGTTTTCGAGCCTGGCTTCCTCCCCTCCCAAGGGTCTCATCCGTGACCAGGTGAGCCGTGCGAGGGGGTGGGTGGAGGGGGCGGACGGCGTGGGGATCCGCAGGGGCAGGCCGCCCACACGCAGCACGGGACTCGCTTCCACGACGACTGGGCGTGTGTGCTCCGGGGATGGGGCTCTGGCCGGGATCACGTTTTCCCCCAGCAGACATCCGGCAAAGAAACGGTAGGAAGGTGGATGGGGGGCGGGGGGAGGCATCCGGAAACCGCTCGGCGGCAGGTGAGCACACGTGGATTTTGTGCTGTCATCAGCTGACAGGCCGATAAACTGGCCAGGAAGCTCATATCCCACGGAAGCTACTGGATGGGGAGAGCCTCCTCTTTTGCACCCACACTGTACTCGCAGCGACACCCAGCTCAGACTCCCGGGTCCTGGTCTCCTCGGCTACTTGAAAACTCCTCTTCCATCATCCTTGCTGTTCCCCACCCACCCCCGCCCCCGCCCGTGGCCCTTAGCTCCCAGCCGGCTCCAGCACCCGCCCTCTACGACAAGAAGATGGCCCTGCAGCGCCCGCCCAAGGCCCACCGCAGGGGGGCGCTGTCGGGCCGCCGCTGCCGGTGGGTCTCCAGCAGCTGCTGGGGAAGGCGGACCCGGGAGAGCAAGGGGCGGCTGGGTGTCAGGACGGGCCCACGGGGAGGGGCGAGTGACAGGCTGCGGGAGGGGTGGCGGTGGCCTGGAGCGCGCGGGCGGGTCAGGAGGGCGGACTGGGTGCCCACAGGGTGGGGGGAGACCCCGTGTGGGGGCGGGCACCCTGCTCTTCAAGGAGGCTGGGCAACCGCTGGGAAGACTTCCACGAGCTTCTAGAACCGCGTTCTGGCAGGAAGAGCCATTGGCACTTGAAAAGGACTGCGTTCTTTCTCACGGGTCCCCCGTGTTTACCAGGACACCCTACGCCCGTGGGAACTCGTGTGTGTGACTTCCACGGAGGGTGTCACATGCTGGCTTGTGATCAAGGTCGGGCGTCAGACGAGCCCCCGTGACCTCACACCTCGGGGCCCTCTCGGGAAGCCTGGGCTCCTTCAGACTTCCGGGTTCTTTCACCCTCCCGCAGAGATGGCACGAGCGTCTCGGACGCCCCCGAGGCCGACCCTGCCCGCGGGGACCTCAGGGGGGCCGAGCACCACGGGCCCTGCGACCCCGAGACGTCTCCACCGAGGGCGGGCAGGGAAGTCTCTGACTCTCCCGCGGGGCCGCGGGGTCTGGACGGTCCTGTGCCCGACCACGTTCTCTGCAGGACGCGCGGACGCCCGCGAGCTCGGTGCCTGAGGGCCGACCCCCTTCCCAGTGGCTCTAGACGGAGCCTTGCAAGTCCCAGGCAGGTGCTCGGGACCCGCGGGGCCCGCGGAGACCTATGATCTTCGGGAAGGCGCGGTGGCTGTCGCCTGCTCCGTCACCTGAGGCTCCCGGATCCCTGGAAGCCCTCGATCCCAAAGCCTCCCACGGGCCACGGGGCACGCAGGACACTTGGGCCTGGATGTCCTCCGAGCTGTGGAATGGGATGGAGGGAGCACAGTGGAGGCGGGGCCGCGGGACACTCTCTGTGCCCCACGCCCCCAGCCACTACCGTCCGTGGGGCCACCTGGTGTCAGGAGGCCAGCAAGTGACAACAGGGAAGCAAGCGGAAGATGAGGGACGGTGGGAGGGACCGGCAGCCACGGGAGCACGAACCCTGCACGACACGCGGGAGTGCAGGAGGGAACAGCACTGTGGGAGGGAATGGCAGCTGCGAAGGGAATGGGTCTATGGGAGAGGAGTGGGATCTGCGCGGAGACGGAGACGGGAGGGGTCGCGAGACGTTAAGAGACAGAGAACTTGGGGAGAGACAATTGTGGGAAGCAGGCAGTGGTGAGAAGGAATTACGGGGAAGAACAGGTGACCTCCAGGAGAAATAGAATTTTAGGAGGCAGCAATTTTAGAAGACAGATTTGCGAGAGAGACGGCGAAGCAGCCAGAACTGCGGAAGAAGGTGGGGAAAGGGAACGCGGAGGGGTGGGGGGGACTAGGCTACGGAGAATGCGGGAGAGATAAGCCCTTGTAGGACAACAGGGATTCCGGAAGAGAATTACAGAGGAGACGGGGCTGAAGGAGGCCGGGGGCTGTGAGGCGAGGGGTGATGGAAAAGGAGGGCGAATTGTGGGACACAGATGGAATCGTGAGAGCGGCGCCGCGGTGGCTCAGGCAGTCAAGGACTCAACTCTTGATTTCACCTCAGCTCATGATCCCAGGGTTGTGGGATCGAGTCCTGAATCGGGCTCCATGCTGAGTGTGGAGCCTGCTTAAGATTCTCTCTCCTTCCACTGCCCCTCCCCCTATTTGCACACTCGCTCTTCATAAAAAACGAGAAAAATGAGAATTGTGCGAACAAAGGGATTATCATGGAGGAGAACTGCCGCACAGACAGGGCATTGTGGGGAAATGGGACGCTGAGAAAAATGGGGCACCGTGGGAATGACGGGATCAGGGCAACGGACGGGGAATTGTGGGAACAACAAAGGGTTATGAGGGGCAGAAGGTTATTGGGAAGAACAAGGGAAATTGTGGAAGAAATCTATTATGGGAGAGACAGGAAACAGTGGGGAAGAACAATTTAGACGGGATACTGAATTGTGGGATAGACTGTATGTGGTTTTTGTTCTTGTCCACTGACGCTGATTTTCTTTAAGCTTTTATTTAAATTCCAGTTAGTTAACATAATCTTCATATTAGTCTCAGGCGTACAATCTAGTGATTTCACACGTCCATACGCCCCCCACCCCCACCCCGATGCTCATCACAGGAGGGGCCCTCCTTCATCCCCATCACATATTCTACCCCCACCCTCCCCTCCCCTCAGGGAACCAGCAGTGTGTTCTCTATGGTTAAGATCCTGTTTCTTGCTTCGTGTCCCGCCCCTGCTGTGTCTGGAATTTGTCTTTCTCTGACTCATTTCTTTCACTTAGGATAACACTTCTCTAGCCCCACGTTTGTGGTTGCAAATCGGGAAGTTTCAAAGGACACTTGGGCTGTTCCCATAATTTCGCTATTGTAGATACTGCTGCAGTAAACGCCAGTGTGCACAGATCCCTCTGAACTAGCCATTTCTTTGTTCTTTGAGTAAATACCTAGTAGTGTCATGGAAGAATCATACGGTAGTTCTGTTTTTCACTTTTGAGGAACCTCCATACCGAAAAACACAAACTTAAGAGCTACGGATTTCCAAAGATACATGCACTTCTATGTTTATTGCAACATGATTTGCAGTAAGTAAATTAAGGAAGTGGTTCAAGGCTCCATCAATAAATGAAGAAATGGTATTATAGGTACAATGGAATATTACTCGGCATCAAAAAGAATCTTGCCATTTGCAACAAAATGGATGGAGCTAGACGGTATAATGCTAAGTGAAATATGTCAGGAAAAATACGGTAGGATTTCACTCATCATAGAATTAAAAAAACACGGGCAAAGGGGGGAAAGACAGAAACAGACTCTTAAGTCTAGAGAACAACTGGGGCGCCTGGGTGGCTTAGTGGGTTAAGCACCTGACTTTTGCTTAGGTCATGATCTCACGGTTCGTGGGTTCGAGTCCCGCGTCGGGCTCTGTGCTGACAGCCAGCTCAGAGCCTGGAGCCTGTTTCAGATTCTGTGTCTCCCTCTCTCTCTGAACCCCGCGCCCCGCTCACGCTGTCTCTCTCTCTCTCAGAAATAAAATAAGACATTAAAAAAAATTTTTTTAAATAAAAAATCAATAAATTAAAAAAGTCTAGAGAATAACTGATGGCTACGAGGGGAGGTGGGTGGGAGGATGGGCGGCTGGTGAAGGAGATTAAGAGTACACCTCTGATGACGAGCACTGTAGTACTGAATTGCTGAATTACTACGTTGTAGTGGCACACTCTAAACTAACACTGTAATTACACTGGGATTTAAAAATAAGAAAAGCATTAAATAAAACAAACAAAGCAGCTGTGGGAGAGAACAATAAAGTGTGGAAATACAAAGGGATATGAGAGAGCAAGACTTGTGTGAGAAAAGCAGCACTGCAGGAATTTATGAGGAACTGTGGGACACCGAGCGGTGCAGGAATGAGAAATTGAAAGAACTATGGGACAGAAGAGGATTGTGGGGGAGACGGGGCACTGTGCATAAGATAAGCGGTTATTGGAAAGAAAGGATTTTTGGAAAGAAAGGATTTTGGAAAGAAATGGAATTGCAGGGGATGCCTGGGTGGCTCAGTTGGTTAAGCGTCTGGCTCTTAAACAAAACAAAACAAAACAAAAAACAGCCACTTACTTATTGAAAGAGAGACTGAGCAAGCGAGCATGCATGGGGCTTCAAGTGATGAAGCACAGAAAGTCACATCGAGAATCCCAAGCAGCCTCTGCATGTAAGGCTCAAACCCACAGACCATGAAATCATAACCGAGCCCCCATCAAGTTAGAGGTTTACCTACTGAGCCACCCAGACATCCCAACTCTTAATTTCGGCTCAGGTCATGATGTTACAGTTGTGAGATTGAGCCCCACTTTAGGCTACGAGCTGAGCATGGACTGTGCTTGGGATTCTCTTCCTTTCCCTCTGCCCTGCCCCCACTCTCAAAAAAAAAAAAAAGGAATTCAAGGGGAACATGGGCTTATGGCAGAGAGGGTAGATTTGGGGAGCGGGCATTATGGGAAACACCAGGGATCAAGGGCATGAATGGGGAGTTTTCAGTAAAAGGGAATTCTAGGAGAGAGTACTCTGGGAGAGACACGGAATTCTGGTAATAATGCAGGGTTTTGGAGAAAGAAGGGAACTATGGGAACAAGAAGGCGGTATACAAGACAAAGAACTAGCGGGGAGGGAATTGTGAGAGAAAGAGTATCGGCGGATGGATGGGAATAGTGGGAAAATGAGATTGTGGGCAGAAATGGGAGAAATACAGGTGACACAGTTAATGGAGAAAAAAATTAAGAAGAGAAACAGAATGTGGAAAAAACAGAATTGCAAGAAAGATGAAAAGTAGTCAAAACACACAGAAAGTATTGAGAAAAACATTTGTGGGTGCCAGCAGATACCAGAGTTGTGGGAGAAAACGGGTGACTGAAGAAAGGAAGGACTTGCGGCAGCAATAAAGTACCATGGGAATGACAGGGGATCATGGAAGAGAAAGGGCAATTGTGGGAGAGAAAACAAACTCTAGGAAAACTGTTTTGTGGGAGTCACTGGGATTGTGGGAGTGAGAAGGGATTATAGGAGGAAAAGAACTGGATTGTGGGGTAGATAAGCAACTGGAGACAAAAGCATTTCACAGGGAAAAAGCAGGCAACGTGGTATAGGACAGACTTGAGGATAACGAAGATTTGTGCCAACCAAAAAAGACACCAGAAAAGGAATTGTGGGAAAGAGGGGCTTTTGAGAAAAATGGGGTATTTTGCGAGAGGGAGGGAATTGTGAGAAAACCAAGGGCGCATAGGGAAGAGAAGGAAATTTGGTAAGAGAGACGGAGTTGTGAGAACAAGGAATTCTAGAGAAAACACGAAATTGTGGGACAAAACGTGAGAGGAAAAGGAATTCCGGGGAAATATGACATTTTGGGAGAGAACGAGAAAATGTGGCATACACAAATTTGCTACCGATGAAATTATGAATAGAGAACTGTTAAGCCAATCGAGAGCAGAATGTGATTTCTGTGGGAATGACTAGGGATCACAGGAAAGAGAATTGCTGAAGAAAAACACTGTGGGAGAGTTGGACAATTGTGGGAAAATCAATGGACGGTGGGAGAGGTGGAGAGTGGTGGCAGAAGCAATGGAGTATAAAGCAAGCAGTGGACTCTGACAGAGACGGGGAACAGAGGGCAGAAGCAATGGATTCTGGGACAGGCCAAGATAACAGAGAAGCAATGAAAGATAGAAGCAGTAATTGACTGTGAGACAGGTCAAAGATGGCGGCGAAGCAATGAACTGTGGGACAAGCAATAAACTGTGGTATGAGCAATGAACTGTGGGAGAAGCCAAGATGGCGGAGGAGCAAAGGACTGTGGGAGAATTGATGGATTGTGGGAAAGGCCAAGATAGCGGAGAAGCAAAGGATTATGGGAGAGGCCAAGATGGCGGCAAAGCAAAGGACTATGGGAGAGGTCAAGATGGTGGAGAGGCAAAGCATTGTGGGAGACTCTGAAAACGGTGAAGCCAAGGATTCTGGGATAGGACAAGATGGCGAAGGAGCAAAGGACTCTGGGCAAAGTGATGGATTGCGGGAAGGGCCAAGATGGCGAAGCAAACGGCCGTGGGAGAATTCATGGATTGTGGGAAGAGCCAAGAGGGCAGAGACGCAAAGGACTCTGGGCAATAGTGATGGATTGTGGGGAGGGCCATGATGGCGGGGAAACAAAGGATTGTGGGACACTCCGTTAACAGCAAAGCAAAGGCCTGTGGGAGAGGACAAGATGTCGAAGAAGCAAAGGACTGTGGGAGACTCGGTTAAGGGAAAAGCGATGGATTGTGGGAGAGACTAACATGGTATAGCAGCAGTGGACTGTGGGCGCAGCAGTGGCTTGTGGGAAAGGCCAAGATGGCAGAGCCACAAAGGATGATGGGAGAGTCTCTTAATGACAGAGCAGCAGTGGACTTTGGGAGAAGCAATGGATTATGGGAAAAGCAAAGATGGCAGAGAAGCAATAGATGGCTTAATGCTTATGGAAAGAGCAAAGAACAGTCATTTGAATTTTTCTGATGATCATAAGATAAAAACCAACCAAGTTTAAGTCTGTGAGAAGTCCCATTTTTCTTAACTTTTAGGCCTGAGGCAAATTGCCATTACTTGGAAAGATATTTTCCATAACGCTCTCATGAGAAACTGCACACAGATCTCCTCAGTGGAGACTTGTCACAGTCACAGAGCATGAGCATCAAAGCAATTCTCCCACACCAGTAGTCCTCTAAGCAAAGCTACAGTCTCTACTTCGAAGTCTAAGTAGGCTTTTCAGAGGACACAGATAAAACGCAAGCTCTTCGGCGGAATCTACAACAACCCTTCATCATCTGTCCCCAGCCTGCGTCTCTCGGCAAGACCCGTCACAACATCGCGTGCAGAGTCTGCCCCCAAACCTCATATAACCATTCCGCTCTGTGTCTCCGTCTGACCTTTCTACTCTCCCAGTCTCCTGTGCAAGACTGCCTCTGAACATCCCCAGAAACTCTCACCCAGGCTCCCCAAACCCCTGGACCTGCTGCATTTTCTGCATTTCTCTAACACTTCCCATTTTTTTAGAGAACGATGCATTGTGGGGGCGCCTGGCTGCCTCAGTCGGTAGATGGCAACTCTTAATTTCAGGGTGTTACGTTGAATATAGCCCCATGTTGGGTGAAAAGATTACTGAAAATCTAAAATAATAAAACAAAATAATAGCATTGTCTTTACTTTTAAGTTTTACACATGATGCTTCTCAAGAACACTAACCCTCCTTGATCTTATAGCAGATGGTCAAGACACATTTGTTGCAGATCAAATTCAGGTAACTCCTGTTAAGTGCCTAGTAAGCGCCTGACACCCTGTCAGGTATGTACTAATGGAGGTTCAAGGTGAGCCTATCGGCCCTGGAGTCAACCTCAATTTGAAGCAAATGATGCTTCAGCACATGACAACTCAATTCATCACAGCAGTACAGAGAACCTGGTGTCCACCTGCTTTGAATTCTGTATCTGGGCCTTTTCTCACACACCTAACCGTATTTTCTGCATTGCACACAGCTCCTCGTTACCTATATTAAACCAGATGGAAAAAAGGAGGAGATGACCAAGACTAAGCCATATCTCAACCCCAAGATGACCCTGCTAGAAGAGGCGGGTGGCCCTGGTGGCAGCACGTTGCCTAGGGTACAGTGACCAAAGTCGGCTGTGGGCAACACTCCGTCCTGGGCTGTTTCCCCTACATGGGCCAACACCTCCTGAGCACAGACTGAACCGCCTTCCTACTTTAGATGCAGACTGGGAATTTTCAGTCTACTGTTTTGCTTCTGAATTCCACTCCTTACCAACATTGTCCCATTGTCCCCTCAAACTATGACTGCATAAGATTATTTATTACTAGAGGCGGCATTTACTGAATGTCGGCACCACTGTACACAGCACCTTATGAAAAATTACCATCATAAGCACCCTACTAGAGGGCAACAAATCCTCAGTGAGATTTGCTAGAAGGGCTTGTCGTCAGCTCCCCTGGACGGGGCTGAGTGAACAGTCCTGGGTCCAGCTGCCACTAACGCTTTCTCAAAGTTAGCATGACAGCTGGGGCCTGACCGCATTCCTTGCCCTTCCCTCGTTGGTTACTTAGTTGCTGATAAGCTTAACAGACATTGCTATTATTCAAAGACAGAGAGCTTAACTCATTACACATTCTTAGCAGGGGTGAAAATAACCACCCAAAATGTTGAAGGTCGCAACTCTTTGTCCCCCAACCCCCGCCCCCACCCCGGAACTCTACAGAGATGATATGGACATAGTACCTCAACTCTTACATTATTAAGAGTTCTTTCAATCTTATAATTAATTACTCATATTGTTCAGTTACGCCTTCAGTTAGTCATGACCTGCACGACCTACAGATTTTTCCATCAAAAATCTGTAATTTAACATTATCGTGACAAGCAAGCACTGGGTGCTTATCACGGACGCATCAAGAACTGGGTATGAACGTAAGATGGAGAACGGAATGCAGAGCGATACGGACAATGAACACATTAGTACAACGTGCTTTCAAACAATCTCAAGGTAATACAGGGCAAGGAGCTTCACGGCCTCGGTGGAGAGAGGAGGGGTGAGGTGGCCTCCTCCCCAAAGGGCATTTCTGAGAATCAACCCACTGATCCGGAGACGAAAGTGCTCCAAACATGTGGTCTCTCCGTGTAAAGAATTTTCTATCTTGTTACTCAGTGCTTACAGTAACATGTTTCTTCTTTCCGAAGAAATCTTTGGAGGGGTTAAAATCTACATATAGGAGGGAGGATAAAATCAATGCTCTCATAGCAATAGTAACTGAGATTCCTCATTACTCATCTTGATTAGAATATAAGTGAGCTTATTGTAATAGTAAATTCAGAATACAGACCAAATGGTAAGTTCTAAGGTTATAATAGTTTAATGAAAAGCATTCATGACATACTTGTTAAAAGATATATGTGAATATACAGAATTATAAAATACATGTGATAGGTTTAGTAAATGGCAATCGTTAGGGAAACAATTATTTGAGCCTTAACTGCTATTTCTTCCTTATCAGTTGGGTTAATGGACAGAACCCCAAAGAAGAACAGGAGTTTTGAAAGGGGAACAAAAAGAAAGAAGATGAAGAAATTGGGAAGATAGACTGATAGCAAGGGAAGAAAACTTCAAAAGAATAGAGCCCTAAACAGCAAGAACGCTGTGACTAAGAAGTCGACTTTTACAAAGAGAAAAGACTCTCAGATCAACCAAACAGAAAATCAATAAAGAAACAGCACTTTTGAATGACACGCTGGATGAGATGACCTAAAAGGTACGTTCAGAACATTCCATCCTAAAACAGCAGAATACATACTCTTTGCAAGTGCACACGGAATATGCTCCAGACGAGATCACATGTTAGACCACAAGTCTCAACAAATTAGAAAACAGTGAGGTCATACTATGCATCTTTTTCAACCATGACATTACAAAACTGAAAATCAACCACAAGAAAAAATCTGGAAAGAGCACAGATACATGGAGGTTAGATAATATGCTGGTAAACAATGGATGGGTCAACGAATAAATCATAGAGGAAAATCACAAATACACGGAAACAAGTGAAAACGAAAACACAGGGGTCCCAAATCTTTGCAATGCAGCAAAAGTTATTCTAACAGGCAAGTTTATAGCAATACAGGCCTACCTCAGGAAGACGAATCTCCAATAAAAAAACCTAACCTTACAGCTAGAGACACTCGATAAAGAACAAACAAAACCCAAGTTCAGTAGAAGGAAGGAAATAATAAAGATGAACGTAGAAATAAAGCAGAAATTTAGAAAATAAACTGGAATACATCAATGAAACCAGGAGATGATCCACATAAATTGGACAACCTAGAAGCAATAGACAAATTCTTAGAAACCTATAACCTCCCACAGGCACCCAGGTGACTTATGTACATTAAGCATCCAACTCATTATTTTGGTTCAGGTCATGATCGCACAGTTTGGGAGTCTGAGCCCCATGTCTGGGCTCTGCGCTGATAGCTCAGAGCCTGGAGCCTGCCTCAGATTCTGTGTCTCCCTCTCTCTCTGCCCCTCCCCTGTTGTGTTCTCCGTCTCTGTCTCTGTCTCCCTCTCAAAAATAAGCAAACAATAATAATGGAAAAATAAAAACTATAGCCTCCCAGAACAGACAGCAATGAAATGGATTCAGTAATTAAAACAAACAAACAAACAAACAAACAAAGAACAACTCTCAACAGGGGCGCCGGGGTAGCTCTGTTGGTAAAGTGTCTGACTCCTGATTTCGGCTCAGGTCATGATCTCATGGGTCACAGGATCAAGTCCCACATTGGGCTCCACACTGACAGCACTGAGCCTGCTTAGGATTCTCTCTCTCCTCCTCTCTCTGCCCCTTCTTCCCCCAAAATAAATCCTTTTTTTAAAAGCAACACTTTATGGGGGGCCTGGCTGCTCCGTCAAACATCCAACTGTTGGTTGAACTCACGTCATGATCTCATCATTCATGGGTTCGAACCCACATCAGGCTCTGCACTGATGATGTGGAATCTGGTTGGAATTCTCTTTCCCCCTCTCCCTCTGCCCCTACCCCATTCATTCTCTTTACCTCTCTCAAAATAAGTAAATAAACTTTAAACATTTTAGATAAAATTTTTAAAAAGCAATGCCTTAAAAAACGATTAAAGAAAAAACTCCCAATAACCAAAAGTCCAAGACAAGATGGCTTCACAAGTAACTTCAATGAAACCTTTAAAGAAGACTTAATACCTATTCTTCCCAAAGACAATGGAGAGGACAAAGGAGAGCTTCCAAATTCATTCTGGGGCCAGTGTTACCCTGATACCAAAACCAGAATAAAGATACGACCAAAAAAAGAGTACACTAAATCAGTATCTCTCATTAGCATAGATTCCAAAATCCTCAAAAACTACTGGAAAACGGAATCCAACAATAAATTAGACAAATCATTTACTCCAAGTGGGATTTATTCTCAGATGTAAGGGTTGTCCAATATTTGCAAGTCAGTGGGATACATCAACATATAGTCATTTCAATATATGCCAAAAAATCACCTGACAAAGTACAACATCCATTTTCCTCTAATGCTGGTTTATTTTTGATAGTGAGAGTGTGTGTGATCAGGGAGGGGCATAGACAGAGACAGACACAGAATCCAAAGCAGGTTCCAGTCTCTGGCTGTCAGCACAGAGCCCGACGCAGGGTTCGAACTCACGAACTGTGAAATCATGACTGGAGTCAAAGTCAGACGGTTAACTGACTGAGCCACCCAGGTGCCCCTACACCATCCATTCATGATAAAAGCTCTCCACAAAGTACGTTTAGAGGCAATATACCTCAATGTAAAAACAATAACAGCTAACATTATATTCCATGGTGACAAGTTGAAAGCTATTCCCCTAAGACCAGGAACAGGACAAGGATGTCCACTCTCACCACTTTTATTCAACACAGTACCCCAAGTCTTAGCTACAGCAATCAGAAGATTTTTTTAAAAATGAACAGGCATACACCTCGGTAAGGGAAAAGGAAAACTATCACTATTTGCACATGACATACTATATATAAAAAGACCCTCAAGACTCCACCATAAAACTACTTGAACGGATCCATGAATTCAGTAAGGTCATAGGGTACAAAATCAATATACAGAAATCCATAGCATTTCTATACACGAATAATGAACCAGCAGAAAGACATTAAGAAAATGATCCCATTTGGGGCTCCTGAGTGTCTCAGCCAGTTGAACGTCCAACTTTGGCTCAGGTCATGTTCTCACAGTTCGTGGGTTCAAGCCTCACATCAAGCTCCGTGTTGACAGCTCGGAGCCCGGAGCCTGCTTGGATTCTGGGTCTCCCTCTCTCTCGGCCTCTCCCCCACTCTTCTCTCACATTCTCTCTTCTCTCAAAAATAAACATTCAAAAATTTAAAAAAAACGATCCCATTTACGAATGGAACCAAAGAGAATAAAATACCTACGAATAAACTTAACCACAGAGGCAAAACACCTATACTGTGAAAATTAAAGCCCCTGATGAAAGAAATTAAAGATGACATAAACAAATGGGAAGATATTCAATTTTCATGGATTGGCAGAATATTATGAAGATGTCCATTCTACCCAAAACAATCTATAGATTCAATGCAATCACTATCAAAATAAATATCCTAAAATTTGTATGGAACCACAAAAGACCCCAAATGATCAAGCAATCCTGAAAAACAGAAACACAACTGCAAGTATCACAATCCCAGATGCCAAGATCTATTATGACGTGGTAGCAAGCAAAAACAGTATCCTGCTGACAAAAATAGACAACATAGAGCAACAGAACAGAATAGAGAGCTCAGAAATAAACCCTTGTCTATACAGTCAGTTAATCTTCAATAAAGGAGGCATCGAGCAAGAATATACATTGAGCGAGAGACAGCCTCTTCAACAAGTGGTGCTGGGAAATTTGGACAGCTATCTGCACAAGAATGAAACTTGGTCACTTTCTTACACCATACACAAAAAGCTTCTTCTGCGCAGCATAAGAAGCAATTAATACAACTAAAAGACAAGCTAGTGAATAAAAAGAGATTTGCAAATGACCTATCTAATAAGGGGATAGTTTACAAAATATATAACGAACTTATACAACACCACCAAAACCACAAATAACCTAACTTTTTTTTTTTTTTTAAAGGCAGAAGACAGGGGCACCTGAGTGGCTCCAATGGTTGAGCATCTGCCTTCAGCTTAGGTCATACTCTCACAGATTATGGGTTCGAGCTCCGCATCGGGTTCTGTGCTAACAGCTCAGAGCCTGGAACCTGCTTCAGATTCTGTGTCCCCCTCTGTCTGCCCCTTCCCTGCTCAGGCTCTGTCTCATCACTCTCTCTGAAGAATAAATATTAAAAAGACATATCTAAAAAACAATAAGACATAAACAGACATTTCTCCAAAGAAGACATGCAGATGGCCAACACACAAAGAGATGCTCGTTGATCCTACCCAAGGCAATCTACACATTCAGTGCAATCCTTAGCAAAATAACACCAGCATTCTTCACAGAGCTAGAGCAAACAATCCTAAAATTCGTATGGAACCACAAAAGATCCCGAATAGCCAAAGCCATCCTGAAAAAGAAAACCAAAGCAGGAGGCATCACAATCCCGGACTTTAAGCTGCATTACACAGCTGTCATCATCAAGACAGTAGGGTACTGGCACAAAAGCAAACACCCAGATCAATGGAGCAGAATAGAGAACCCAGATATGGACCCACAAACATATGGCCATGTAATCCTTGACCAAGCAGGAAGAGTATTGAATGGAATAAAAACAGTTTCTTCAGCAAATGGTGCTGGGAAAACTGGACAGTGACATGCAGAACAATGACCCTGGCCCACTTTCTCACACCATACACAAAACTAAACTCAAAACGGATGAAACCCCTAAATGTAAGACAGGAAGCCATCAAAACCCTAGAGGAGAAAGCAGGCAAGAACCTCTTTGACCTTGGCCACAGCAACTTCTTACTCAACACATCTCTGGAGGCAGGGGAAGCAAAAGCAAAAATGAACTATTGGGGACTCATCAAAATAAAAACCTTCTGCACAGTGAAGGAAGCAATCAGCAAAAACTAAAAGGCAAGTGACGGAATGGGAGAAGGTATTTGCAAATAACGTATCCAATAAAGGTTTAGTATCCAAAACATATAAAGAGCTTATCAAACTCAACACCCAAAAAGCAAATAATCCAGTGAAGAAATGGGTAAAAGACATGAATAGACCTTTCCAAAGAAGACATCCAGATGGCCAACAGACACATGAAAAGATGCTCAACATCACTCATCCGTCAGGGAAATACAGATCAAAACCACACTGAGATACTACCTCACACCTGTCAGAATGGCTAACACTAACAACTCAGGTAACGACGGACGTTGGTGAGGATGTGGAGAAAGAGGAACCCTGTTGCACGGCCGGTGGGAATGTAAACTGGTGCAGCCACTCTAGAAAACAGTGTGGCGGTTCCTCAAAAATTAAAAATAGAACTACACTATGACCCAGCAATGGCACTACTAGCTATTTACCCAAGGGATACAAGTGTGCTGTTTCGAAGGGGCTCATGCACCCCAATGTTTATAACAGTGCAATCGACAATACCCCAAGTATGGCGAGAGCACAGAGGTCCATCGATGGATGAGAGGGTAAAGAAGATGTGGTATATACACCATGGAGCATTCCTCGGCAATCAAAAAGAATGAAATCTTGTCATTTCCAACTACGCGGATGGAACTAGAGGGTCTTATGCTGAGCAAAATGAGCCAGTCAGAGAAAGACAAATATATGACCTCACCCATATGAGCACTTTAAGATACGAAACAGATGAACATAAGGGAAGAGAGAAGCAAAAAGAATAGAAAAACAGGGAAGGGGTCAAATCGTAAGAGACTCTTAAATGTGGAGAACAAGAGAGGGTTGCTGGAGGGGGATGGGCTACATGGGTGAGGGGCACAAGGAATCTACTTCTGAAATCATTGTTGCACCACATGCTAACTAACCTGGATGTAAATTTAAAAATTAAAAACCAACCAACCAACCAAGAGTCATAGTTCCGGTTCTCGTACGTGCACCGAGTTTTCTCTACACCTGCTCAGGTCGCAGTGCTCAAGCTCTGCCCATACGAAAACCGTTCTTACAAAGGCTCTTTCCTGACTTCACGCACAGAGGTGTACCACGCGCACTCGTAACTTCCTCGAACGCAGCTGTACTTAGAACAGGGTCGGGTGGGTAGGAGCCGGGAGGGGAGAGGGACATCATCTCTGGGATCCTGCAGCCAGCTTCCCACCCACTAGCCTGTGCCTGCACGGTGGCGAAGCCTCTAGAAAGGATACAGGAATGGCCTCCGAGGTTCCCCTCCCACTCACTAAAGTGACTTCTCTGGTGGCAGGAAGGTGGCCCCAGAGGCCCACTGACCAGGAAGAGTTAGAGGGAATCCTGAACTTGTCCCCAGGGGGCAATGGTAATGACAGCCGAAAGTCTGATGTAGACATCTTCGTGAATGTGCTCGAGTGTCCTAGGCAGCAAAGCGTTTAAGTGATTTAATTTCTGAATGAGGGGCGCCTTGGTGGCTTAGTCGGTTAGGCGCCCGACTTTCGCTTAGCTCATGATCTCGCGGTTCGTGGGTTCGAGCCCCGCGTCAGGCTCTGTGCTGACTGCCAGCTCAGAGCCTGGAGCCTGTTTCAGTCTGTGACTTCCTCTCTCTCTGACCCTCCCCTGCTCACGCTGTCTCTCTCCCTCTGTCTCCTAGAAATAAATAAAAAATATTTTTAAAAAAAGTTTTAATTTCTGAATGAAATCGCTCTTCTTTTTAGTGTAACGCATGCCACGTTCTGCAAAGATTACCACACAGAACACGGGACTGTAGATCTCGGGACCGATGTTCAAGGATTCCAAGGGGACCCGATACAAACTAAAGACCCTCCCGGCCACTTAAGCTGCATCTCAACCGTATGCTTGTGCAAATGTCAGTGGTTAACTTTACAAACCTACACTGTGCTTCGAAATTCCTCGAAGGGCCTGACTCAACAGACATCAAGTAACAGTATGTCACAACAGTTCAAAGGAATAGCTGCTATTTTTAGATGTTCTTTCCACGACCAAAATCACCGGCTGCAGGGGCGCCTGGATGGTTCAGTTGGTTGCCTGACTCGACTTTGGCTCAGGTCACGATCTCTTAAGCCTGATCCCTGCGTCCTCAGGCTCAAGCTGGGCATGGAGCCTGCCTGGGATTCTCTCTCTCCCTCTCCCTCAGCCATTCCGCTGGTCATATTCTCTCTGTCTCTCTCTCAAAAACAAAAACAAAAACAAACAAACAAAAAAAACCCCACAATGCATTCCTTGTTTTCTCCAAAGGCATTCTTTATATGCTTTCTTTCTCCTCCAAATTTTTTTCAAACTGGCATTTCCAAGGCTTCTTCTATTCCCACCTATTTTATCGTGTCCAACAGACAGTGAGATCCTTAAGGACCAGGTTTGCGGTCTCTGGGTCGCACACCCACACAGCCCCCAGGACAGGGCTGGTGGCACTGTGGGCAGCCATCAGTCACCACGACCAGAAGCAAGGACAGCTCCATCTGTACGATGGAGTATTTTTTATTCAGCCACAAAAAGAACGAAGTTCTGACTCAGGCTACGATGTAGGTGAACCCCAGAAACATGATGCTAGGTAAAATGTGCAGAGGAGGCAAATCCACAATGACAGAAAGTACATCAGCAGTTGAGGGCAGAGAGGAAGGGGAAGGCGTTGAGAACGGGTAAAGGGTTTCTTGCTGGACTGATGAAAATGTGCTGGAATAAGACAGGTACACCTCTGAGAATATGCTAAAACGGACTGAAGTTTAAAGTTAAAAAGATGAATTTTATGGTGTGCTAATTATATCTCAAAATTTTTAAAGCTGATACATTTTGAGAAAGAGCAAGCACACCATGAGCGGGAGAGGGGTAGACAGAGGGGGAGAGAGGATCCCAAGCAGGTTTCATGCTCTCAGCGCAGAGCCTGACTCGGGGCTCGAACTCATGAACCGTGAGATCATGGCCTGAGCTGAAATTGAGAGGTGAAGGCTTAACTGACAGAGCCGCCCGGGCGCCCCCAAATGCAGATACTTTTAACACATTTTGTTAGTTAACAATGTTAACACTTGTGTTAAAATATTGTATTATTTCCCCAAATAGAAACTGACCGGAGCGTGGCCGAGAGTCACTGGCATGACGTCAGCTGTGCTGAGCGCCTTCGCCGGGGAGGAGGGAAGGGAAGGAACCAGGCCTTCCGAGTGTCCACGAGGAACGCATCCCGCGTGCTCACCCTCCTCTAGATCTCGGTCTGCTTTCTCCAAGGGGTAGGCCCGCGCTGCAGCTCGCTGGCAAGGAGAGCAAGAGAACCGGCTGGTCCTGCTCCTCGCTGGTGACGGGCTCGGGCAGACCGGGACGGCTTGTATGGTCATTTCTAATGTGTAACTTGACTTCCAGAGACGGGCTCGATCACTTTAAAACACCAGGATGGGACAGGGGGGCGGGCGTGTCTGGGGGGCTCAGTCAAACATCCGAGTCTTGATTGTGACTTGGGTCATGATCTCACGGGTCATGAGATCAAGCCCTGCGTCGAGCTCTGCTCTGAGTATGTGGAGCCTGCTTGGGATCTCTCTCTCTTCTCTCCCTCTCTCTCTGCCCCTCCACTTCCAGCACACACACGCTCGCTCTACACGCTTGCTCTTTCTCTCAAACATTAAAAGAACTATTTTTAAAGGTTTATGTTTTCTGTTACCCAGTAACACATACTGTTTCGAAACCGTGAAGCCTTAAACATTTCTCCTTTATACAAGTTGGAATACATTGTTTAAAAAAGTTTTTAATGTTTGAGAAAGAGAGAGAGTACACAAGCAGAGGACGGGTAGAGAGAGACACAATGCCAAGCAGGCTCCAGGCTCTGAACTGTCAGTACAGAACCCAGTGTGGGGATCGAACTCACAAACCACGAGATCATGACCTGAGCTGAAGTCAGACGCTTAACCGACTGAGACCCCAGGCGCCCTGATGAGTTGGAAAACGTGAAAAAAGGTTAGAGGAAGATCATCGAGCCTTTGTCTACTCACACACAAGCACTGTTAGCATTTTACCGTACTTATCAGTCCTTCTCCTATAGGAGTGGTGTTCAATTGACTCAGTACTTTCATGCAAATCTGTATAAAAAGTTGCTATATTTAATATAGTGCTTTTAAGTTCTATATATATTTTTTTAATTTTAGAGACAGGAGTGAGCACACAAGCAGGGGAGAGGCCCAGAAGAAGAGAGAGGATCTGAAGCAGGCTCCGCACTCAGCAGAGAGTACTCAATCCCACGACCCTGGGATCATGGGCCTGAGCTAAAAATCAAGAGTTAGACGCTCAACTGACCGAGCCACCCAGATGCCCCGATATACTGTTTTTAAATGCAGGCGTGCAACAAAGTGACCCAAAGAGCCACAGTGACTTCCTACTTTTAGCGGCAGAGGACTTGAAGTGTTCTGAAGTTGTACAATCCACAGCGGATCCTCAATTGACCTTTCCATTAAGGTGCACTTTTTATTTATTGTTTCTTTTGGGGTTTTTTAATGCTTGTTTTTGAGAGAGAGAGACAGAGCATGAGCAGGCAAGGCGCAGAGAGAGGAGGAAACACAAACTCTGAAGCAGGCTCCAGGCTCTGAGCTGTCTGCAGTGAGCCCGATGTGGGACTCGAACCCACGAACTGTGAGATCATGACCGGAGTCGAAGATGGACGCGTAACCCACTAGGCCCCCCAGGCGCCCCCAGGTGCACTTCCGAACCCTCATTCTGCACAGAAGAGATCCACGCGGCTGGGGCAGGTGGGAGTTTTGCCCCAGGTCTTGCTTCCTTGAGGATGGGGTAGGGCCCGGAATGCCAAGTCCCCAGCCTTGGCTCAGAGCTCTTTCTACTGCATTCTGCCCGCTCACAACATCCTTCACAGCCAGTTCTTACTATTGCATTTCTCTCATTTCCTGTGCTCTACTTCCTGTTTCCTGCCCAACTGAGTGAAGACACAGGCCAAGCACCTCATGGGAGTAAGCTGACTCACTCTCCTCCGGCCTTACTCCATCCCTCCCCCCCAGCCCCCAACTCCTCCTCTGACCTCCACAGTGTTCCCCAAGCACTCCCGGGCCCTGCAAGGCTCCCCAAGGGCAGACCCACCATGAGCCCAGGCCGAGGTGAAACGGCCGTACCCCTGAGCTCTTACACGTTAGCAAAGAACGCGTGTAGCCCATAAGTGAACAGGCTTGCTCACTTTCACTTATTAAATCTGCTCCCTCTCTCCACGCGGACTGTACTTATGCCTCTGGAGGATGACAAATGAGGTCAGCTGTCCTGGCTGAGTCCAGAAGCACCGCATGTGCCGCTACCCGAGCCCCAGGCCCGGAGCCACACCCCGGTCACGCGCCCCGACAGCTTCCCTGTGGCACACCTGCAGTCACGGTCTTCCGGAACAGGATGGGGTTGGCCCCAAGGACGAGCAGCAGCGGCAAGTACGTGGTGACATAGTGGGGGACGGCGTGCTCCAGGTCCCGTTCGCACCTGACGGGGGAGAGCCAAGGGCATTGGTGAAAACAAGGCTGCGCCCGAAGTGTACACACTTATCTGGAAGCAGAGAAAAGAGAATGGGAGAGAAAGGGCAAAGCATCCATCTACTTCTGACTCCGCCAGAAGGAAATCGGACTCAGAGCTGATGCCTGCAAGCAGGCAACCAATCACCCAAGAGCAGGACAGACCAGTCGTGTTTCTGAGGGTCCTGTACATGCGAGGCTCTCTAGGTCACTCCGCTGGGGAGAGGTTGTCAAAGTCCCTGCTTGGAAAAGGAAAGACAGGAAAGAACAAGCTGGAAGAAGGGAGTGCCCGCCCTGGGGCTCTTCAAGGACAAGGGGACACAAAGGGGAATGCAAACCGCTGCAGCTGCTCTGGAAAACAGTGTGGAAGCTCTGCAAAAAAGTAAAAAGAGAGCTACCCTACGACCCAGCAGTTGCGCTACTCGGAATTTAGCCAAAGGATACACAAAGGCTGATTCGAAGGGGCACGTGCACCCCGATGTTTACAGCATCGCTGCCCACGGCAGCCAGATGATGCAAAGAGCCCAAATGCCCAGCAACTGACCAATGGATCCAGAAGATGTGCTATATACACAACGGAGTACTACGCGGCGATGGCAAAGAACGAACGCTTGCCACTTGCAACAAAGGGCATGGAACTGGAGGGTAGTCTGCTAAGTGAGACAAGTCAGGCAGATCACAGGATTTCACGCATACGTGGAATTTAAGAAACTCAGAGGAACATAGGGGAGAGGAAAGGGAAAATAAGATAAAAAACAGAGAGGGACCAAATCATAAGAGACTCAACTACAGAGAACTGAGGGTTGATGCGGGTAGGGAGAATGGGGGGTGGGCATTAAGGAGGGCATTTGTTGGGGTGAGCACTGGGTGTTGTACGTAAGTGATAACTAAATTTTTTGTAAAACGGAGAAGACGATTCAAGGAGACACCAAGGCGCTCGGTGAAGCAGTGAGCTTTCGGGTTCTCTGCCATGCTGGTCAATCCTGTGAATGAGATCCAGTCTCTCCCCTTTGATGCCTCGAAATACCCAACCCTCACGTTTCAAGGGAAATGTGTTGCCACGGGGATGTAGAACAATCAGGAGTGGCGTTTTTCAGGGGAAGGACCTGAGTTTCTACTGAAGGATCACGGGAAACCTCAGTGGGCAGGTGATGGGGTGGAGTGCCGCGCAGGCACGGGTTTACGCTCGAGGGAACGGTGAGCTAAGAAACGCAGAACATAAAAGAGCAACGAGGAGGAGAGAATCAAAGGCAAAGGGGAGAGAGGACTGCTCAGGCCCAGCCTAAGCAGGAGGTGGAAAAGAAGATGAGGGAACGGTCTCTGTGGCTGTTCAAAAGGCAGAATGATAAACATGCAAGCACTCGTTTCATATGCATGGAGTGGTCCGGCCAGAAGGGGGAAATGACAGAAAGTGCGAAGCAGATCAGTAGGAAAAACGCAACACCGCCTTTTCTTACCGTAAGAAGGGACACCACACCACCTTACAAGGCTACCTTCCTTTTAATGGAAGTTTTCATTTTCAGCTGTGCGCGCTAAAATGTGGTCGGGGAAGGAGTGCGGGAGAAAGAGAATCAAGGGGCAGAAAGGCCATGATTCTGGAGCTTCTAGGGGGCGCAGTCGCCTGAGCGTCTGACTTCAGCTCAGGTCATGATCTCACCGTTGTTGGTTTGAGCCCCACATCGGGCCGGGTGCTGAGAGCTCAGAGCCTGGAGCCTGCTTGAGATCGGGTCTCCCTCTCTCCCTGCCCCTCCCTTGCTCATCTTCATGCTCTGTCTCTCAAAAATTAAATGCTAAAAAAGAAAAGAAAAAGCCATGATTCTGAACAAAAGACAAAAATCAGCGACGAATGAGTCGGGGTGGCAGCTTAACACAGGCAGAGGAGCGGCCTCCTAAGGCCCATGCGGCACCTCGGAGCTTCTTGTGAGCCCGCTGCAACGTCCCTCCCGCCCCAACGCCACCTTCCCAGGAGGCCCCAGGAGCCCCCAGGTGAAGGGAATGGTGACAGCTCCCTGACCGCTATGAACATCAGGTGCACTGCACTCTAACAGCCCCGCACGCAGTACCTGTCCCTGTCAAGTGGCTCGGAGCAGCCGTATGGAAGGATCCACACAGAACTTTGGGAGAATTCACCATCGATAAGGCAACACTAACTTGGAGACATCTAACTGAGTAGCTACGAGAAGTCAAAAAAGGGGGACAAATGGGCCAACTGTGAGTCAGCACAGTGTTCTGTAAAGGAACATTTCCATTAAGTAGTTTATGCTCCATGGGCCACCCAGCCTCTGTCAAACTATTCTGATGCTGCAGTGTAAAGGCAGCTATAAACCACGCATAAACAAATGGGCGTGACTGTGTTCCAATACATCTTTATCAGAACAGGCAGAGGGCCAGGTTTGTCCTCAGGGCCGTGCTGTGCTGATCCTTATCTACATGCCCTAAAATCCCAGACAGAGGCAAAGTCTGACCTCTTTTTCAGTTTTTGGCTGGAAGCTACAGCATACATCCTTGGAGGGGGCGTGAGGCCTTCCAAGAGATTGCACTGATGAGATTTTTAAGGTTGAAAAAAATGTCTGAGACAATTTCAGAGATCTATCTCCCCAAATCTTGTGTTCCGGATAGTGGGAACACAGTTGGAAGAGAAGTGGCAAAGTGAAACCAGCAGAGGCTTGGACTAGGTCTTCTAAGAGTAATCTTCGAATTCCTCCAAGGCATTTCGAGTTCAGCCCATCTAGATGAGGCTCGACTAGGTCTTCTAAGAGTAATCTTCAAATTCCTCCAAGCCATCTTGAGTTCTGCTCACCTAGACGAGGCTGGCCCAAAGAGTAACGACTAAAGGATGTTGGCGAGGAAGCCACATCCATAATGTACAGGAATGCACCTAACGCTGGCGCAAGGCCTTGCGTGCAGGCACACCTAACACTGGGGGCCCACCCTTACGCGGAGGCACACGTAATGCTGGTCGCACAGCCCTGCACGCAGGCGCCCATGACACGGGTCGCTCACCCTTAACGGAAGGCGCCCCTGATGCTGGGCGCTCACCCTTACAGGAAGGCGGCCCTGACGCTGGGCGCTTACTCTTTGGGGAAAGCACACCTGACACTGGGCGCACGGGCTCGCACGCAGGCACACCTGACGCCGGGCGCTCGCTCTTAAGCAAAAGCTAGGTGCACAGCCTTGTGCGGAGGCGCACCTGACGTCGGGCGCACATACTGTGTCAACAGGCTCCTACAGGAAGGTGAAAGGCAGAGGCGGGGAAATGAACTCAAGGATACAAGGTGCTGTAGTAAGCCCCCAGGGGCACGTCTGCAAACAACGGCCCGACCTGCAAGGTGCCCGCATATCTGCTCCAAGGGTTGAGTGGGTCCGGGAGCTGGGGGTCCCCGCTTACCTGGACACGGAAGGGTCCGCTTACCTGGACACAAGGAAGCATGACCGCTCCCTCCACGCAGAGCAGGACGGCCAGGCCCCAGGCCATGTGATACAGCAGGATGGTGCTAGGAAGAGAAGCCGAATCAGAGACGAGTGATGGAGAGGCCTGGCCACACAAAGTACCAGATCAATTCCTGCCCCCCAGGTCAAAAACACACTGAGCACACCCTTGGCAAAGGCTTGCCCTATGATACCTCGGAGTTTTCCTTTTCTAGTGGAAATGAACCTCACAGAACCTAAAAGTAACTGCTTGCACTCGCCTGCTCTCCGCAGGTCTGAAACAGCTACTGCCCCAGGAGGGGACCCCGACGGCGTCGGCAGGCACGCCCCCTCCTCGGCCCCCAGCCCCAGCACCCACCGGCCCCCTTTGTGTCTCAGTGGCTTTCCCCACTCTGAACAATTTGCTCAAACGGCAGCATGCAGGATGTGGCCCTCTGCGCCCGGCCTCTGTCACTTAACGGGAGTCTCTCAAGGGTGAGAGGAACAAGGCTCAAGTACCTCATCAGTCCTCCGAAGTGCCCTGCTCCCCCAATAAGCAAGGAGCTCCTATCCCCACCCCTTCCGGAAGGCGCCTCTGTACCTCAAATTCACGTGTCTTAGTGCTCAGTGCACACCCAGGTCTCTGAAGACCTGTGGGCTCGTGCCATGTTCCGGGACCATGGAGAGCTGCCCTTTCTCCCCTCCTCCCCCACCAGTCCCTGCATGCCTGACACTCCTGGACCATCAGTACCCTCCATCCTCCCGCTCCCACACGCCCCGCCCTTTGCCCCAAGAACTCAGCCCTGCAGATGGGGTCTGGGAGAGGGACGGGCAGCTACCTGACTGCTGCAGCATTTAACTTGCCTCTTCGGTGCCACGGGACGGGGGCCCACGGCTCCGTCCAGTGTGCTCACCGTCACCTGTGACTGTGCGACACTCCCGGAACACAGTGCAACCCCAACCCCCCAGGATGAGCTGTGTAGACGAGGGAACGGTCGGGGATCCGAGTGCAAGGGTGCCCTTCCACAAGGAGACGAGAGGAGAGACGGCGCAGGGGAATGAGGTGCAGGAAGGGGCGACTGTTCGCAGCCAGCTCTCTGGAAGGCCATAAGGAAACGACCCTGGCCTGCTCTGCCTCCTGTGTTAGGATCCATTCTGAAGCAGCCCCGCCTATCTCTCTGGGTTTGGGAGCTGGGGGGTGGCGGGGGAGGGTGTCCTGCCCAGAAGTCAGAGGCTCTGCATGGAAGAAAGAGGAGAAAGGAGCAGCTTCTGCAAAGGCCTGGGTTGCCGACTAGAGCTGGAGCCCTCCATTCCAGACTCTGACCTTGGGCCAGAGGGAGCCAGGGGTGCTGTCCACAGAGGTGGGAGAGAGCGGGCCAGGCCCCAGGTGACCAAGCAGGGAGGGAGTCAGATCGGCCCGGTGCTCAGGCAGCAGCCACTTTAATAACGTATGTGACCCCAAACCCACACCAGGTCACGAGTGTCAAGTCCCATGCGTCCACAACCTGGAGCAGCAGGCGGCTGAAGGTCCTCATCACTTTATCTGACCACCAGACCCCTTTCATGCCCAGGCACGCGAGGACCCTCCCCGGGCCCCCTCTCCCTCACACTCCTATTCACAGAGCAAGTGGGGACTTCGATTTCGGGCTTTGCCCACCATCTCCAGCCACTTGTGCTGTTGCTGAAAACCCGGACATCCCACCCACACCTGGAGCCGCAGAGGCCGTTTACATGTTAACTCTAATCTGTCTTAATGACATTTCTTAGGATTTGGATAAAAGAAAAAAGCCTCCTGTGCCAAAGAAAATAGCTGAGGACTGGAAGGATCTAGAAGGGAATATGGACTTTGATGCAGCCTGACCTTCAAAGCCTGGCCCCTGCCCTGAGATTCCTCGGGACCCTCCCGGGCAGCCCCCTGCAGGGTCAGCTGCACCCTCGGGTCTGGAAGCAAGCAGGCTCTTAACGGGGTGACGGTTCTGGACCCAGTTCCTCAGCTCTGGTCCCCCGGAGCCCTCACACCAGAAGGCACGGCTTGGATGTAGGAGGTAGGGGCTGGTCCCCGTGCCTCCAGGACACCCGTCTTACTGCTCTGCCGTGGTCCCTAGACCCAAAGTAAAAAGAAGGAACAAGCACAAAAATAAACACTAAACTTCAGGCCAGAGAGACCAAAGTTACTGACGATGATACCTAAGGAATAGCAACGATTTTACAGCAAGGATCTACTTAGGGTGCCCAGGGTATTCCACAACCTGAATGTGATTTTTGTTTACTAATGTTGGCTTTAAAAATGAATTCATCAGGGTGCTTGGGTGGCTCAGTCGGTTAGGCGTCTGGCTTCGGCTCGGGTCATGATCTCACGGTGTATGGGTTTGAGCCCCGCGTCAGGCTCTGTGCTGACAGCTCAAAGCCTGGAGCCTGCTTCAGATTCTGTGTTTCCTCTCTCTGCCTCTCTCTGCTCATGCTATCTCTCTCTCGCGCTCTCAACAATAAACAATTAATACTTTTTGTTAAAGATGCCATCAAGTAAGTGAAAGACAACCCCAATGAACAGAAGAGTCTGCAAATTCTGTATCTAATAAGGTACTTGTATCTAGAATCTATATGAAGAACTCTTACAACTCGGTAGTAAAAAAGACCAAGTAAACGGGTGAAGGGACTGAACAGACATTCCTCCGAAAAAAGCACACGAATGGCAAAGAAGCACATGACAAGATGCTCGCCATCCCCAGCCACCAGGGAAATCAAATCCACCACGAGATGCCACTTGCCACACACTAACGTGGCTACAGTTTTACAAACCAAACTAGTACACGGAAAGAAGGAGTGTCAGCGAGGACGTGTAATACCTAAATCTCACTGATTCCATTTCAGATTAAACCACCATCTGGAGAGTGAACTAGGCCTGAACCTAGTCCCAGGTTCTGCCCTTGGTTACTTCCCTAGCAACGGCAACAGCCAATCAGTTTAAAACAGGTGCCTATATCCTAAGACATTCCGGCTGGCAGTTGGCAGTCAGGCCAGAAGGAACTGGGCGCTGACAAGACAGCCCGTACCTATCAAGAAGTTGCCAGGAGGCTGCCAAGCTGGAACACCCCAATTCCACCGTAAGCACAATAAAAAGCCCTGCGATCACGAGCTCGGGGCTCCATATCGTCCCCGCTGCGTCAGGGTGCATTGGAGTCCCTGCTCGAGCTTTTAATAAAGACCCTTTTGTACTTGCATCGGTGTCGGCTCCTTGGGGGTCTCAGGGGACTCATGAATCGGGGATAACAGACGTGAGAAACAAGAACGTCATACATTCCTGCCTAACAACATAAAATGGTGCAGCCATGTTGGAAAGCAGTTTCTTTTTCTTTTTTATCTTTTATTTATTTCTAGGAGAGAGAGAGAGAGAGACAGCATGAGCACGGGAGGGTCAGAGAGAGAGGGAGTCACAGACTCTGAAACAGGCTCCAGGCATTGGGCTCGAACCCACGAACCGCGAGATCATGACCTAAGCGAAAGTCGGACGCTTGACCGACTAAGCCACCCAGGCGCCCCTGGAAAGCAGTTTCTTAGCAAGGTTAGACGGAGAATTACAACGTGAGGCAGGATATAAAGTCCCTGAGTACGTGATGAAATCGCACGTCCACACAAACATCTGCACACCAGTGTTCACTGGAGCATTATTCCTGAGACCCAAAACGATAGAAACAACCCACAGGTCCATCCACCGGGTAAATGGATACAATGCAGCACATTCACCATCCACCATCCACCAGGGAAATGGACACAATGCAGCACATTCACCAGTGGAATACTATGCAGCCAGGAACAGGAATAAAGTGCTAACGCTCTGCAACATGGGTAAGGCTTCAAAGCTCCATGCTAAGTTGAAGAAGCCAGACATGGGGCGCCTTGAGTGGCTCAATCAGTTGGGCATCCAACTTCAGCTCAGGTCATGATCTTGTGGTTTGAGTTCCACGTCAGGCTCTGGACTGAAACGTGGAGTCTGTTCCAGATTCTCTGTCTCCCTCTTGCTCTCAATAGTAAACGTTAACAGGGGCTGACTGCCAGCTCAGAGCCTGGAGCCTGTTTCAGTCTGTGACTCCCTCTCTCTCTGACCCTCCCCTGCTCATGCTGTCTCTCTCTCTCTTTCTCTCCTAGAAAGAAATAAAAATATTAAAAAAAAAAAAAACACCTCAAGTTAGTTAACACACACCGTAGTACTGGCTTCAGGACTAGAACCCAGCAATTCACCTCTTACATAGAGACCAGTACTCACCCCAACAACAGGCTCATCTCCTTCATACTGGGCACCCATTAAGCCCATCCCCACACCTCCCCTCCAGCAACCCTCAGTTTTGTGTGTTTAAGTGTTTAAGTCTCTTACAGTTTGCCTCCCTGTTTTTACATTGTTTTTGCTTCCTGCCCCAGTGTTCCTCTGTGGTGTTTTTTAAATTCCACCTTTCGGTGAAATCGTCTATTTGTCTTTCTCTGCCTGACTTATTTGGCTTAGGATCATACACTCTAGTTCCGCCCACACTGTTGTAAATTAATCCAGTGGCGGTGATAGCAGGCTGGGGTGTAGATGAAGGGAGATCATAGGTCCCTGGTGGAGGGGAGTGTCCTTATACAGTGTGTGTGATTGATTTAGGTTCCTAATTTTTCAAAGTAACAACGTCAACAAATGGTTTTGGAAGATATTTTGGGCTTTAGGGGCCATAATTTCTCTTCCAACACCCACCTCTGCCCTTGCAGGGCAAAGACAGCCCTAGACAATGCAGGACGGTGGGTCCGGCTGTGTTCTCACCAAACTGTACTGAAGGACACAGACATTAACTTTCATGCAATATTTACATAAAATATCTTAGGAAAGATTTTTCTTTTGATTGTTCAAAAACCTTTGGGCCACAGAAAAGAGACAACAAGCCAGGATTAAGTGTGGGGTCGGCAGTTTTGCCACTTGTGGTAGAAAACCCAAACCTGGGGAAACACACACACACGCACACACACACACACACACGCACGCACGTACATATCAGAGGTATATACATCAAGTTTTCTTCCGGATTCTGGTAACTCGTTCTGGAAACGATTTTGTGTGTATGCACAAAATATTAGGTCTCTCACTGGCACAAGTATTATGGATCCGTTGTATTTTCTAGGTTTTTTGCTTCACAGCAACGGTCTGAACTTTCCCCGGTAAGCTTGCAATAACATACATTATAAACTGTTTTTTCTGTTTAAACAGACGTCCCCTAGGCATAATTTTTACTGTCCGCCTTGTTTTGCGGAGTCCCTCGGTCGTCCCGTCCCGTCGTCCCTAGGGAGCCGCCTCCGTGCTCCGAGTACACACCCTGCCCAACCTCGAGGCCCGCGCTCCCTCACCCGGGCACACAGCACTTCCGCGCGCCCGACCCCGGCACCGAGAGGGTCCCAACCGCGGGCCGTGCTCCACCCCCCGGACATTGCCCACCCGCGGGCCGCACGCCTTAACCCAAGCAGCCGAGGAGGCCCCAACCCGCGGGCCGCGCTCCCCCACCCGGGCACGGAGCACGTCCCAAACGGCGGGCCGCGCTCCCAAACGCGAGCATCGCCGCAGGTCCGGGCCCGCGGGCCGCACGTCTTACCCAGGCAGCCGAGCAGGTCGCAGGCGGCGGCGGCGCGCAGGATGCGGACGGAGGCCGGGGCGCGCGCCGAGGCCGGCGGGGCCGGGGCCGGGGCTCCGGGGCCCGCGGGCCGCCGCCCGGGCAGCACTTGCAGGAGGCCCAGGGCCAGGCGGCACGCGCCGGCGCCCAGACACAGCGCGTGGAAGGCCCGCGGCTGGAAGCCCAGCACCAGCTGCGTGGCGGCGTCCCGCGTGGGTCAGCAGAGGACCCCCAGGCGTGGGGACGCCATGGGCCGTGCTCGGGGACGCGGCCCGGGTGTGCCGGGGCCCCGCCGGCCCGCCTGGGTCAGGTGCCGGGCGGGGGGGCGGGGGGATCACGTGCCGGGGCCGCGCCCCCCGCCCCCGCGCCCCCCGCGGGCCGAGCAGGCGCCGACCGGGGCGGGGGCGGGGCGCCTTCCGCAGCCGCCAGGAGGTCTCCCGAGGGTGAGGCGGGTCCGAGCCCAGCAGGAGGCGGGGAAGGAGTCGGGCCCGAGGCCCGGAGGGAGGTCGGCTCTCTTCCCTTCCACCCAGCCTTTCCCCCCAAGCTGCCCGCTCGTCTTAAGGACTCCCCCGATAAACCTGCCTCGTTTGCCAGCTCTTCCCTGTTTGGGACCTGACGCCCCTAATTTTGATGCGTTACAGGTACCCGAACGCGTTCATCCACGTGCCCCATGCGCTTGCTGTTAACGGAGCGCCCTGTTCTGCTCCCAGGACGCCATCCCAGAGGCAGGGGAGTTTGCTTGCAAATCACATCTTAGAGACCCAAGCGTTTAGCCTCATGAGACACGTTTGCACACACGTATTTTGCACCTTACTGTTGAGTGTTTCGTGTTTACTCAGCTTCAGTACGGGTTTGGGCATTCTAAATGGGCCTTCAAGAGTAATTCTGGTTTTTCTTTAATTATCCAAGCTTACCGAGATTTCATAACTTTTCTTCGTTAGGCATTGAAAACCAAGTGTTATTGTATGCGCATAAAAATTCCAGACTTGTATCACCACTAATGATACCCATAAGCCTACTGGGTAAAGTTTAAAATCAAGGAAACTGCAGAAGGCGGAAAATAAAAGAGCTGCCCTCCAGGCTATGGCCTTACTGACCAAAGTTTTATTTAAAACAAAGGGAAAAAACCTTATCAGCTGTACCATCTAATAAATTCACAGGCCCACTGGCAAACCCAAGGCAGCCACCCTTTGATCTCTCCCTTCCCAAATGGGCCCCTTCTGGGTTTTTTCCAATCAGACAAAGGGACCGCATCCCCGTTCCTCCCTCCCCCACTTATTACACACTTAAATGCAAACACACGCCCTCCCGCCCAGCTGCTCATCTCCCTTTCCACCAGGAGCTTTGCTATTTTAATGTGAGGCTAAGTCTGGGCTCAGCTCGGAGGTCTTCCTGCTGGAAGGAGACCACAGGACTGGGCTTCCCTGTTGGCATCCATGGTAGGCAGCTGGGAAGCTGCGTTGCCAGGTGGGAAGCAGAGCCTTTAACAAAGGACAGCAAACACCGGCACTTCAAAAGGGTCTGACCTGGCACCTCCCTTAGGGGCAGCTGCTTTGAGAGAATCCCAGAACCCACCGACATTGCGAAAACCGGCACCGCTCTCGGGTATTGCGCGCTTGCTTGTGCACACTGCAGAAAACCTCAGAGAAGTACTCTCCCGACAGTGATTTGTCAGCCCCTTAGAAAGCATGAGTCCTGCTGTCTATTTTGGACCATTGATCTCCTCCTTCCTTTGCTCTTGCATAGCGGAGGCTGCTCCTGGCGTGTGCGGGGAGTGTGCCTTAAAAGAGAAAAATGACAACGGGGTATCTGTATGCGTGGCCTGTCCGTGCAAAAGTGCCATTGCGTTTCAAGCTCTGCCTTGTGCCCTAACCACATATCCCGTCTCTCTGCTTCTACCTGCAAACCTGAGGGCTGTGAGGACTCAGGCCCCAAGGAGTCACGGGTGAGGCTCCCACGCGGGTCACTGGTAGAGGTACCTCGGGGAGAAAATTATTCCGAATGAAGATTCCCGGGCCAGATGGGGGCCTCAGAGCAAACCCGCAGAAGGACGTATGGGAGACGACATTTTTTAACTGTCACAAAGAACCTGACTTTAGGATAAGAAACACAACTGACATATATTGTGTGCAAGATGCGACTCCAATATGAAAACGCAGACAGGTGAAGCACACGGGAGGCGGGAATGATGAAGTTTTTAGGGGTGACAGTGGGGTTCACGAGGTCCCAGGCTGACCGCCAAGAAAGAATTCTTGAAGATGTCTTGGGTGCAAAACAAAAGAGTAATTTTAGTAAAGCACGGGGACAGGACCTGTGGGCAGGAAGAGCTGCCCCGGGACCATGAGGAGACACTGCTTAGATGCAATGGGGCCGAGGGAGGTAAAGTCCAGGGGAAGGCTCCAGTGAGATTTCTGTATGGTAAAGAAGACTTAGGGGATATGAGGGGCAAAGCTATGGTCAAGCTAGGATTGCTTTTCCCTCTAGCAAAGCATTAGCAGGAAGACAGGAGGGGGCTCTGCAGAAATGTTTTACTCAGCCAGCCTCAATAAGGAAATTTAGTTCTATCTGCCGTTTCCTCCCGCCTTTGTTTCCCACCTGACTGGAGGGTGATGGAGACTGAGGTCCAACAGAACTGTGATGTCCATCCCTTAACCATCTGTTTCCCCCCTCTCTTTTGTTCTTGGGCAGCCGGGAGTGCGCGAGGGACACCACACAGATCCCACCTGGGGAGGGGGCGGCAGTGTTTGTGGCCGGCAGCTTGCCTGATGCTTCCAGAAACCTCTGGAAGTACAGAAGATGTGGGAACTGCACGGATGCTACTGCCAAGCCACAGTCCGCCGAGCCCGGACACGGAGAACTCTGCACGGTAACAATCAGGACCCTTCCATGTAGGAAGGACGTTTCTGCATCCCTCTCCTTCCGTTTCTCCCTCCGTCCCAGCTTCCCGTCTGGAGTCCACCTTGCGTGTGGAGTCGGGGCTGCCCAGGAAAGGTGGTCTTGGCTTTCCCTCGCTCTGCGACTCACGACTTGCCTGCCGCCCCCCTGAATCAGCTATACAACCTCTGGAAGCGGCTCAGGGCGTCTCTCTTACAGACAGCTGCCTTCTCACGGGGAGTCCTCCAACACCCACAGGTCCTAATGGGAAGGACCGAGTTCACAGGGAGGACCTCAGGGGTGGCACAGAGTCGGGGTGGGGGGGGGTGTATGGCGGATGCATGGTATGCGCTGCTAGCAGTCACGTTGGTGCCGAGAGGGGGTCACAAACACCTGCTGTTTTCAGAGCGCGTCAGCAGGCAAGGGCTACGTTCTGTATCCCACCTTCACTGTCTCGGTGATCTACAGCATGAGTCTGTGGGTGTTACTGAGAGGACAAAGTGTTACTTAACCTGACGAGGACGGTATGTACATTAACGGGCATGGCTCTGTTCCCATAAAACTTTATTTACAAAACTGCTGGCAACCTAGACATCTTGGCTCCGGTAGGTCTACCCCCAGAGGCTCTGGCTTACCCAGCAGTGCCCCCAGAAGGCTGGGTGGCTGAGGCCCAAATACAGGGAGACTAACACCTAGTGGGGCAGGCAAACAGGCCGATGAGGACTGGAAGGCGAGAAGTTGCTGGCACAGAAACTGCTCTTCCTTCCTTCATCCTATGGAAGTTTCTGAGGAGAGGTTGTAGCGGGTCTTGAGAAGCCCTTGGTGTTGCTTACGGATCTGTGGTCTATTCATAAATATACCACCTTGAATTCGCTCTTCCTCCTTCCCGGCTTTAGTTCCCTTTTGGCCAGGAATTCCTTGGTGTTTGTCCGTACAGCTTCCGCACACAACTTGCCTTCAACTCTGCTTTCTGAGGACCCCAGGCTCAGAATCTGCCGTCGTGATCCAGGATTTCAGTTGCTGTAGCCACTGCCCTGCCTGGGGTCCATCTCATGACCAGTAGTATCCTGGCCTCTCAGTTCACTGTCGTTCAACAGAAAGGTATTGAGTACCGTGTGCAAACTGAGCGGATAAAGAGACACGGTGTGTCCAGTAAATATGGATGTGTTATTATTAGGCTTTAATAAAGAATACTTAAACGACAAAGGCACTGTCAGCGCCAGATTAACTAATTACTCATAGATCTATGGTGGAAGAGGGTGGAAAGAGATAGTGAAGAGCCAAAAATTAAGTCCTCCATTAAGAGAAACCTCAGGCTGCACGTAGCCCCGGTCCCAGTCCCAGGAAAAGCCTCAGGCTGTTCAAGGCTAAAGCCATCCTCCGACCGCCCTCACTTCAGCTAATTAAAAAAGAAAGAAAAAATTCCTATGGTCTGAGTCAAGGCTGGGAACTGCAGATACGAACTAGCCAATTTCTCACTGCTTACCTGAACCCCACGTGAGCCCTTTGAACTCACCTCATAATTGGTCATTTTCAAAGGATTCTCAAGAGTCATAATTGGGTCCCACCAAAAGTAATGAATACCTCACAGATGCTGAATGGTCAAAGCTGTAGTTGTAACTGGTGCTTATGTGATGATGCTACGTGTACTGTAACACCCCCATCCCTTACTCCTTAAAAACCCTGTTTGCTATTGTTCTTCGCTTCACCTTGCTGCCATGACACCGGCAGGCTGGTGAGCCCCTGCTCGAGCTTGTACTGAAGACCCTTTTGTACTTGCATCCGTGCCGGCTCCTTGGAGGTCTCTGGGACTCACGATTCAGGCACAGCAATAGGGATTGAGTAGAGTTTAATATTAACTTGCACTTGGGGCACCTGGGTGGCTCAGTTGGTGAGGCGTCCGACTTTGGCTTCGGGCGTGATCTTGCAGTTTGGGAGTTCGAGCCCCACGTCAGGCACTGTGCTGACCGCTCGGAGCCTGGAGCCTCCTTCGAATTCTGGGCTTCCCTCTCTCTGCCCTTCCCGTGCTCATGCTCTGTCTCTCTTTCTATAAAAAATAAACATTAAAAAATTGTTTTAATTAAATTAAATTGAACTTCAGAGAAAAGACATTTAAGTATGAGACCTGAGAATAAAATTCATCAAGTTTCATGTGCATTCCGCTGTAGGTGTCACTGAAAAGCAGATTCTTATTCTGCTTATCGAGACGTCTGGATGAGGCCCTGCATTTCATGAGCTTCTGCATTTGTAACAAGCTTCCGGAGTGTGGACGCCGCTGGTCAGTGGATCCTACTAAGAGCAGCAAGGTCTAAGAGCTTGTATCTCAACCCACGAAGGAAAGGGAAGAACCCGACAATACTTACATGTGGGGAGGACTTAGTTCAAAAGAGCAGAAAACTTGATCAAAGCCAAAGACCTTTCCAAATGCCAGTGACGAGTCCCAGATGAAAGCATGAAGTCAGCAGTGATGAGCAACATCCTTCCTGACGGCTCTGAAAGCCCCGGGGCCGGAAGATCTTTGGGGCTAACCAGGGGCGGAAGTCATGATGCCGGCAGGACAGGGACGCAAACGGGAGAGGAAGACTGAGCTGGGACACCGCAAACAAAAGTGATTTGTGGTGACGAAGGGAGAATGAGCTGACAGGGTGCTCAGGCAGAAACTGAAAGACCGTTCACCCCGGTCTAGAAAAGAGAGTGGCCAGGGCTACCCCCAAGTCCCCACAGAAGCTCTTTTGGAGTAGCTGAGAGGTCCAGTGCTCTCTAACAGCGGTTCAGGACCTATCTACTCCTGAACGACCCACCTCCTTACACACCATTAAAAATGCTTTCTCCCTGAAAGCCAGCGAGCCAGCTGTTAAGTAAATGAAGCTCAAACGGAAGGCAAAACAGGATTTGCTTCCCAGAGATTTGATTTTCAATTCACAGCTAAATTTGCTGGAACACAGCCATTCCATAGAGAAGAACCATGGTTAACAGTCCGATGCAGTAAATGTACCAAAAGTAATAGTAGAGAAAGTTGCAACTGACATTAATGATGGAATGAACAACACCAAGGAAAAAGAAAACAGAGCTGCGTTTCAGAGACGATTATGACGTGAGTAGCTAAGGCTATTACGTTAAAAGAAATGTTTCCTAACTGAGAGGACCGAGCCACAAGTAAATAGGCAGTCACAAACTGTTAATAGTTGAGTGGTCAGTTAAGTCAAGGGTGGTGTTTCATATGTAAAACCACATTTTTGTGCTTTATCGGGATGTGCAGGAAGCAGAAGTAATTCTACAATCCTCTGTGGGAAGAAACAATTATTCTTACATTTATGTCTCTGAAGACCTCCCTCTATCATTCTTTGCCATGAGGACTGTCGGCTTTTCAGTTCACCTTCTTCTGCGTTTGGACCTTTCAGCTCAAAAAGAAAAGAAGTTTTGTTTTTAATGAATATTTCTCATGCCCAAAAAGGAACGTAATGATTTTCAGGCCCAGGGCTCAGCTGTGAATTCGCGGTTAAACAACACGCACTCACGGACAATTAAAGGCAAATTCGTTTACATAAATCTAGCTGTTTTCGGAGCGACTTTCAAAGTGCGTGCGTACACACACACACACACACACATACACACACATTAAATGCACACACAAAATTATCTCTTAAAAGAATTGTAGAAGCGTTATACACACTTGACTGGCCACCAACTTGGACTTCAAAGCCGTTTGATACGTGCTTTTAAAATCACAAATGATAGGGACACCTGGGTGGCTTAGTCGGTTAAGCGTCCGACTTTCGCTTAGGTCATGATCTCAAGGTTCGTGGGCTCGAGCCCCATGTCGGGCTCTGTGCTGACAGCCAGCTGGAGCCTGGAGCCTGTTTGAAATTCTGTGTCTCCCTCTCTCTCTGACCCTCGCCCGCTCACACTGTCTCTCTCCGTCTCCTAGTAATAAATAAAACATTAAAAAAAATAAAATCACAAATGATGGAAATGACTTATTCACTCAAAAGGTAGGAAATCCAGGGGCACCTGGGTGGCTCAGTCAGTAAAGCCTCCAACTCCTCAGCTCTGCTCTGCTCGTGATCTTGTGGTTCACAAGTTTGAGCCCCGCGTGGGATTCTCTCTCTCTCCCTCTCTGTCCCTGACCTGCTCATGCACACATGCTCTCTCTTACTCTCTCTCCGTCAAAACAAATAAACATCTTAAAAAAGGTAAATCCATTCCAATTTGAAATTATGTCCTGAATGTATACATGTTCTTAAATGTCTTATCTCCTACTAAAGTCAAAAAAACCATCAATACCGTAACAAGTTCTTGGTGGGAAAAGAGACGAAAATCAGGACAAGCGCTTCTCTTTCTGAGGAGCCAAAAGGGACAGGCATGTTGATCGCTGTTAGAAACGACTGGAGGGGCCCCTGTCTGGCTCAGCTGGTGGAGCATAGGACTGTTCATCTCAGGGTTGTAAGTTCGAGTCATACATTGGGTGTAGGTAGAGATTACTTAAAAATAAAATCTTGGGGGTGGGGGGGTGCCTGGGTGGCTCAGTCGTTTGAGTGTCCGATTTCGGCTTGGGTCATGATCCCGCGGTTCATGATTTTGAGCCCCACCTTGGGCTCTGTGCTGACAGCTCAGAGCCTGGAGACTGCTTCAGAGTCTGTGTCTCCCCTGCTCATGCTGTGTGTGTGTCTCTCTCTCAGAAATAAATAAAACATAAAAAAGGTTGTTTTTTTTTAAATAATAAAATGTTAAAGGGTGCCTAGGTGGCTCAGTGGATTAAGCATCTGACTTTGGCTCAAGTCATATCTCCTGCTTCGTGGGATCAAGCCCTGTGTCACGCTCTGTGCGGAAAGCTCAGAGCCTGGAGCCTGCTTCAGATTCTGTGTCTCCCTCTTTCTCTGCCCTGCCCTGGTTGAGCGTTCTGTCTGTCTCTCTCTCTCTCTCTCTCAAAAATAAACAACCATTTTAAAAAAATAATAACATTTTAAAAGAGAGAAAGAAAGAGACAGGAAAGAAGGCCTAGCTGGCTAGGAACCAGGAGGGCCAGTTTCTGAGGTCAAATGTGCAATCTCAGCGAGTAAAGATAGAAGACACAAAGAAAGGTTTGAAATCACACCGTGCACACATGACACCCCGTGACCGGCCTAGGCCCTCCCGTGCTGAATGTGAGGTGAGGTCGCATGTCGACGAGTTTCTAGGGAAAGGCCCGAAGTGCTGGAACCATGTGACCACAAAAGGGAGACCAAGCATAGACTTGTGTGTCAAGTAAAGACCCATCAGAGGTGACTCGGGTACGATGTCACAGCACTTGCAGGAGGGAGCAGGCCACTGTGGTAATCTACGCTACGTAACCGATCACTCACACTTGGCAGCCTAGAGCAATACCCGTTGATGCCAACATCGCTGAGTAAAGATCACACGCTCGCTCTGTCCAGGCTGTGTTGTTGTCTTAGTATGCCTCATAGGTTTTTGTTCAGAGCCGGGCACGATATCCACAGTGAAAAGATTTAGGATACATAGGCTATTAGTGGGCCAGGCATGGGGGATGCATTCTACAGTTTATGATTAGGTCTGTCTTGTCGTGAGCCTGTACCCCTTGGCCATGAACTTCACAGATGCATTTTGGGCGGTGTTCCCACCCTCCCCCCAGCCTTAGGTGGGAAAGAAAGGCTGGCTAGAGGAGGTTGGACTTCAGTATTTCTTTTTTAATATTTTTATTTATTTCTAGGAGAGAGAGAGAGAGAGAGACAGTGTGAACAGGGGAGGGTCAGAGAGAGAGGGGGACACAGAATCTGAAGCAGGCTCCAGGTTCTGAGCTGGCAGTCAGCACAGAGCCCGACGAGGGGCTCGAACCCACGAACTGCGAGATCATGACCTAAGTGAAAGTCGGACGCTTAACCAACTAAGCCACCCAGGCGCCCCTGGACTTCAGTATTTCATTCCTTCCACGGTGCTTAGGCTCTGGTAACCTCAATCACTTCATGTCAAATTCCTCTTGAGAACATATCTTGTTCTGAAGAACAGAATGCTCTGGGGTATTTAAAAATGGCCACTTTCCCCTTTGCTCTGAAGGAAGCACAAACAATTTTTCTCCAGTTTTCACAGTGAGAACCTGGTAGGGCTCTAGAAGGTCAAGGTCACAAAAGTATAGGGATGCCTGCAGTTTTTATTTGTTGGTTTATTTTGAGAGAGAGAGAGAGAGAGAGAGAGAGAGATCCCAAGCAGGCTCCTCACAGTCAGCACATAGCCCAGTGTAGGGCTTGGACTCACGAACTGCAAGATCATGACCTGAGCCAAAATCAAGACTTTGACATTGGGGGCACCTGAGTGGCTCAGTTGGTTGAGTGTCTGACTTGAGCTCAGGTCATGATCTCACAGTCATGAGTTCAATCCCCACATCGGGCTCTGACATTGACAGCTCGAAACCTGGAGCCTGCTTCAGATTCTCTGTTTCCCTCTTTCTCTCTCTGCCCTTCCTCTGCTTGTAATCTCTCTCCCTTAAAAATAAATAAATAAACATTGAAAAAAAACCAAACTGTAACTTAACTGAGCCACCAGCCCACCCACCCTCCTTGTTTTTAACTCACATTCTTCTACACTGAGCCTCCAGCACTTTGTCAATTACATTTCAGGTTTTCCTATCTGGGCAGTGATTCCTGTGGAAGTTTCTAACGGGTTTCGGCTCCAGTAAGTTGTCCTTCTCTGCATCGGTCCATGTTTTCAATGTGCGGGGCAGCATCCCCTGGGACCTTATGTCTCGGAAAAATCTAAGACTGGTTGATCTTTCAGCTTGTCCAGCTTTTTGCGTGTTAAAGCTGGACACGATGGTGGACGAGGTGGTGACCACTTGGTTCCTCCCATGCCAGACTAGAAATCGGCAACACACACCTATTTGCTCCTAGTGTCTGCGGCTTAAGAGGCCAGGCACTGTCGAGCTGGGTCTCCCATTGTGGGCTCTGTCAATGGCTGCAGTTCTGGTGCTGACCGGGCTGGTCTCATCTGAAGGCTTGAGCGGGGAAATATTGGCTTCTGAACATTTTCTTACATGTTTAATGACAAGTTTTCCTTCTTCATGGGCTATTGACCAGAGGTCACCTTCAGTTCCTTGGCACAGGAGTCTTTCCACGGGGTGGCTTCCAATAAGGCTGCTTGAGTCATGAAAGCCAGCAAGAATGATTCACCAAGTGGAGGTCACAGGCTCTTGTAACAGAATCACAGAACTCCTATCCCATCACGTTTGCTGGATCCTATCGGTTAGAAGTTAGCCATGGGTCCCGTTCACACCCAGAGGAAGGAACACAGAGTGTGAACACCACTGGTGGGGTGCACTCAGGGGTGCCATCTTTATTTTTCTTAATGTTTATTTTTAAGAGAGAAGGAGGGAGGGGCAGAGAGCGATGGGGATGGAGGACCTGAAGCAGAGTATGCGCTGACAGCACAGAGCCCGACGTGGGGCTCAGACTCACAAAACATGAGATTGTGACCTGAGTCGAAGTTGCACGCTTACCCGGTTGAGCCACCCAGGCGCCCCTGGGATGGCCATGTTCACGTCTGTCCATCACAGCTGCCTCTCAGGGTTGTCTGATGGTGCGGGAATGCTGGAGCACCTATTCTTGTTGGTCAACCAGGAAGGGTTGCCCCTTGGGGGCGGGGGCACTTCAAATCCCAGGGTCTCTGACAGCATTGGCAGAGTGAGTTCCTGCCTCCTGAAGGCATCCTCCCGCAGAATCATGCAAGGCTGCCTGCTGCCGCTCCAGGAATATGTTAAGGGGATAGAAGGACGACCACCCTCTCCATCCCAGATTAAATATGCTTGGTTTGACCCTGTGGAACCAATAAAAAGGCTCAGGGTTGGCTACATGGTTTTCAGAGAGTGAAATGAGCTGCGGTGGCTTATCTCTTGGCCCTGAACGCTTTTCTCTGTCCCGCTGGGGAATTGAGTAGCTCTGCAAAATTCCACACAATGAATGGGTTTTGAATCCAGGCTTAGAGCTCAAAGAGCCTGATCAGTGGTTGTTGCCGGGCTGGGTATTGACTTTGCCTGACCAAACATGAGTCTTGGCTTCTGAAAGAAACTTGCATGTCCCCTGAGAAAACCACAGAAATTCACAGATCGAGAAATTCCGCCTAAGAATACAACTTCAGTTCTGCAAGAGGCAGATAATGAGTCTGGGAGGTGAGAAGGGTCAGGCTGAGAAGAGGTGAGACCAGACCGTGCCACGGAAGGGCGAGGGGTGGGATTGTGTTCTGAGAAGAGGAAGGAAAGTAGACTAACACTGATATTGCTGTCTGATCGCCTTCCATGAGCGGGCAGCGTTCAGTACTTTGTGTCTTGCTTAACTCTCATCCGCACCCTTATGGCTCATCTTTTTATCTCTAGATTTTAAGTATAAGGCAGCAGAAGAGGTGAGGAGACTTGTCTAAGGTCATGGAGGAGGTAGAGGTGAGCATCAGACCCAGGCAGATGACACCATAAGCACTTTCTCCAGAGGGGATTCAGAGACTCATTTCTGGCCACGGTGGGCGTCTGCGAACTGGTCAGAGCGCAGAAACGCACCTTCTCTATTCAGCAGCCTGAAGCAACAGGAGCCCAGTCTTGAGAAGCTGCAAGCAGGTCACAGGCAGCCAAATCTGAAGTCATGTGACCATAACTGCACTTTCAAGGAGGTATATGGGGTGGGGGACGGGGAGGGGAGGGGGTGAGGGCGCACATGTGTATATGCAGGCTACAGATCTCAAACTTCATTCACATTTTATGTTTCTTCTGTAGCACGTTATGCTAATATAATGAAACGAGAGGACGATTACTTCTGGGTGGATTAAATGCCGTGCCGTTTTTACCCACGTGAGACAATCAAATCTCATATATCTAACAAAGGGGATGAAATGCACTCGGACGTTGGCTAAGTTTGAAATGACTGTTTCACTGGTACTCGAGTGGCCCCGAGCAGGGAGTAGGAAACCCACAGTAACCCCGGTGGTTTGGCTCGTGGTTAGAAACACAGCGTGTTGGGAGATGATACAACATGGTCGTGCACACTGCGGAAACACTTGTCTGACACGCAGCTAGAGCATACACCTCAACGGCAGGATCGAAAGGCATTGATATAGAAAATATAGGTAAGGGAGTCCTCTGAAGGGAGTCTGAGAAGTGCACTGGCTCTTCCTCTCCTCAACCCCCTCTAGTTTTTCAGGCTTCAGTGCTTTGCCCTTGGTTGAACAAATATATAGTTTTTATTTTTTAATGTTTATTTTTGAGAGAGAGAGAGACACACACACACACAGAGTGTGAGTAGGAGAGAAGCAGAGAGAGGGAGGCACAGAATCTGAAGCAGGCTCCAGGCTATGAGCTGTCAGCACAGAGCCCGACGTGTGACTCAAACCCATGAATCGCACGTTCATGACCTGAGCCGACGTCAGACGCTTACCCGACTGAGCCCCCCAGGCGCCCCTAACATACAGAGTAAGCCATGTGTATAACCCGAATTTCTCCAACTTAGGGCATTTCTTTAGTCTGTCACAAGGGTCAGAAAATGTATTCTTAAGGGGCCAAACTTATGTATTTTTGCCTTTGCAAGCTACTCACTTCTCTTGATTACTGTTTGTCTGAAAGTGCTTAAAGCTGACTTAATCAATGCTTTGATTTCAAGCATCTTAATCTGGTCTTAAGGACAGCCTGTCTAGTCACGGACTTGGTGGTGACATGGGACTGACGTGACTTCCCACAGAACACCTCTGCTCTGTAAAACCCAAGTTGTTAAATGACTTAACCAGGAAGGGGAAACTTTTCCCTGTAACTGTACAGCGAGAAATCTGATAGTCGCCTCCTGACCCATGTAATGAGGTGACAATCACAAGTGACAAGCCACGTAGATGTCAAATATTCCCTGATGTGGCGGGCCGACATGGCCACTCATCTATGTGTGTGCTTTCCCCCAGTCCATAACCTGGTCATGAGGAAACATCGGACAAGCCTAAAGTGGGGACACTTGACAAAACACGTGACCGGTCCTGCTCAAAACTCTCCAGGTCACGGGGCACCAGGGGGCGCCTGGGTGGCTCAGTAGGTTAACTGTCAGACTCGGTTACAGCTCAGGTCATGATCTCATGGTCCCTGGGTTCGCGCCCCACATCAGCCTCTCCACTGACGGTGCATGCATTCTCAGAGCATGCCTCAGAATCTCTCTCCCTTTCTCGGCCCTTCCCCTGCTCTCTCTTGCACTTGTGCTCTCTCTCAAATAAATGAACTGCAAAAAAGAAAATTCTCCAGGTCATGAAAACAAAGGAAAGATGGAGACCAAAGAGACAACTAAATGCAATGTTGGGTCCCAGGACCAGAAAGAAGACACTAGCGTCCAGACTGGGGAAATCCAAATAGGAGTTCAGTGATGTGGAATCTGCTAGGCAAGGCTTTATAAGTGCTTTCTGTTTTATCTTTGCAACTTCTCCGTCAATCTAAAATTGTTCCAAGAGATGAATGTATTATTCTCGTAAAATTTTTAATGTTTATTTATTTTTGAGAGAGAGAGCACGAACATGAGCTGGGGAAGGACAGAGAGATACACACACAGAACTCAGGCTCCAGCCTCTGAGCTGTCAGCGTAGAACCCAACACAGGGCTTGAACCCACGCACTGTGAGATCATGACCTGGGCCCAAGTCGGATGCTTAACTGACTGAGCCACCCAGGCGCCCCTCCACCAAAAGAGTTTATTTTTAAACAAGTTAATCAGACAATATTTCCTGCAGCCCTTCATGTATACCCACATGTATAATTAGGCAAAAGTAAGGAGTGATCACGAGCAATTTTTTAGAGACGTCCTTTCCCTGCCTAGAAGAAATCTGTCCATTGTAGAAAAGTCTACCTCCCTTCAGACAGCCGACCTCGGTTACTTCCTGTTATTTCTAAGGCTAGTCAAATACTTCTACATTCCTTGATGTTCAGGAGAAAAGATTCAGTTGAAACGAGTATTCTGGCCAGCGGCCAGCGAAGGAATTTCCCCGCATCCGAATCAACAGTCCCCCAGCCTTGCAGGGCTCCTCCTTCTCACACTGCACCCGAATTATTTCAACTCTAAGGAAGTACATACAGACGGCTCTTTTCTCCGTGTGTGTGTGTGTGTGTGTGTCTGTGTGTGTGTGTGGTTGTGGTTGTGTTGAGGGGTGAGAAGGAGGGCATGAAGTAACATTTACTGAGCTCCGGCAGTATGAGGACTCTCCTGGCGATTCCAGGATTCCCCAGATGGGCTCTCGGAAGGGCAGCCTGAATGTGGTTCAGGAGCTGGTCACAAATGCAAGCTCCCCGTGCCTTCTCCGAGAGCCTCACAGAAGTATCTCCGGGTTTTTGACTCTCAAAATCTGGAGTACGAAGGGAAGAGGCATTCCACAGTGGCGCAAATGCTATCCTCGGGAAGGGACAGAAGGTTCCTGCTGCATTTGGGAGACCTCACAAGGAAGTCTCACTGGAATCTCACACACACAATAATTTTTTGCTGCTTAGAAGTTGCTGGTGTTGGCTCTCACTGCTACCGCCGAGTCGGCACTGGGGACCCAGGTATCATACCTTTATACTGTGAGTTAGTTGGCAAATTAGAAGCAGGTTGGGACCCAGAAGGGGTTTGAGATTGGAAAAAAAAAATCTCCCCAGATACAATGTGGTAAATCAAGGTTAAGGTTGCCAGACTGGTGTCACAACTCCCATCCTCGGGGCGTCTGGGTGGTTCAGTCGATTAAGTGTCGGAGTTTGGCTCAGGCCATGATCTCATGGTTTGTGGGTTCGAGCCCCAAGTCAGGCTCTGTGCTGAGCGCTCTGAGCCTGGAGCTGCTTGGATTCTGTGTCTCCCTCTCTCTCTGCCCCTCCCTGCATGCACTCTGTCTCTGAAAATAAATAAATGCTTAAAAAATTAAAAACAAAAAGACACAAAAAACCCTCCCATCCTCCTCTTGGGTACCCCAAGCCCTGCACCGATTGAGCTCTGATCTCTGACCACAAGGTCTAGGCCTTTGACCTCAGCTGAGGGTCACGTGGAGGATGTGGACATGGCCCATCCCTGTGGCTGCCTTTTCACTCCCCTTTTTCTCCTCTCGTCACACCCCCCTAATTTTGAATTTTTAAAGCAAAGGTAAACTACTAGTCTCCGCCCTCCCAGAAATCCCTGGCTTTTGCTTAAAGCAAAATGCCCCGCCTCATCCAGGGACCCCAGGGAGAAAGAAGGAATCCTGGACTTGGACGCCTACACGTGCGCATGACTAAGAGAGCCACTTAGAATTAGACCTTGATTACATCTCACGAACTACGAGGATAAAAGATAATTTACACCCTCCACTACCCATTCCCCAGGTAAAATTTTGTCCCTTGCAAGGAAGTCACTAGCGTTCAAAATCCTTGCTTGGATCTGTTCGCCTGAGTAGTAGCCCTGGGTCAGGCTGAGTTTGCGGTTTTAAGCTGGTAAGGTTTGTGCTAATGGGATATGCAGCGGCGTTCTCAGGCATTACTTGGAGAGCTCACTCACCCACTGCTGAGCCCTCCTCCCCTCCGACGCCCTTTGCTCCTGTCCACAAAAGTAGCTGATCAGCAGTCTTCCAGAAATGCAACCGGAGAATGAGATGCCAATCTGTCTCGGAGCTATCCCGGAATCTTTCTCAGGGAGCTCTCACTTGGCATGAGGGTGCGACACTTTCTCCCCAATGACCACCCTGGGAGCAGGCAGATAAGTCATCCATTCTGCCTCCCGTGAGCCCTGGGATCTATCTGCACAGACAGCGGGGCTTTAGCCACAATGCTTCCAAACTAAGACGGAAGTCCCATTTTGTGTCTCAGAGTGCACCGGGATTCTTACACAGAGGCTTTCCTTTCCGGGAAGCACCTTTATTAGTGCGGGCACTGGTTCTGTTGGGTTCGTACCTGAAGAATGAGCCCTGAACACCAGGTGGCATGCTATTTTGTACATTTTCTACCTCTTTGTCTCCCAAATATGGTAACGCGCGAACACTCCCTAGGATGAGGTGGTCTCAGGTTACAGGATGGTGACTTATGTCATATCTGCATAGAGCCAGGTTGCCTTCCTTTATCTTTATGTTTTTACATTTTTCTTCTACATTCTTTAGAGAGGGGGCCCTGCCACGTTTCCCACTTTGATGCCCGGGCCCCTCTATTTTGGGTCAAAGAACATCGTTTTGGCTTAGAGGCTTTTATTTCCATAACATCATTATATAAGTGGCTGGCTTTCTTTCAACCATGGCCTCAAGGAGGCTGAAGACAGACCAGGTCTGGAGGGGACATGAGCAATCCTCATTCGATCTGTGATCTCCTCTGGGACTTTTCCCTCACCATCTATCCGTAGGCAGCAGTTGCTCAGGTTAAACTTTCCACAAACCCCTCCCTCAGAAGCAAGCAGGTAATCTAAGTCCAAGCGACTGATAGACGGCATTGCACATTTTGGTCTGCTGCTTGCCTAGTAAGTTAAGGGCTCTGGCAGTTTCACTGGTTATAATTTCTACAACTGCTTGCAGTCTGCTTACGCGGTTTAGCATGTAAATGGGGGTGCGGTAGCCCCAGGACCCATCCTCTGCCCAGGTGGCAGTGCCATACAATGGGATTATGTGCTTGGGAGGCCACCCATCATCTTTCCAATTCCAACTTGTAGGGCACGCCACCTCCTTCGAGTCTCCCTATCTCCGTACACTTGAACTTTGGGATGGTCCTCCCTAGCAGCTGGGAGCAGAAAGATGGGCAAATAGGCACCAACACTCATGACCCTCATCAGCCTGAAGAAGTACCGTATAGGCTGTTTTTTCCATGTATCCAGCAGAGCCCACCTGCACCCGCCATTCGATGGCTGTGTCAACATTGTCCCAAGCCTCCTGGAGATGGGAGAAATTAGACAGGGGGGTGAGGATCCAGCTCAAGGTGACGCGGGGACCCCCACCATTGGGTTTCCCAGGTGGTTGAATTATACAACCTTTGGCCCAGCCACGTTAAGTTCCCAACAGAGCTGGTGAACGTTCCTCCCCATTGGGAAAGATAGTTCTTCGCAATAATGAGGGTTTTGAGGAGCCAAACCCTGGTATTGGAACTGCAGTGATTTGTTCCATTATAAGGCTTGCGGGGATCTAATTCCCTGACCTCCCATGACCATTGATCCCCCACGTTGATTCCCCCACATATGCAGCATGAAGAGATCTTTAGGGTCTGGGTTACAGTCTCTGCCAGGGCTACAAACAAGTTCCTCGCTGGGACTTAAATGGGTGGGGGGCTACGTCTTTCTTTGTAGAAGGAGTGGAAGACTTCATGGGACATGGAGGCGTGCGGGTGACCCTCTTGAAATGTAACACAGTCCCTGGGGCTCTGCCCCGCCCATAGATTCGGATGCCGATCTGGGTGCCCCACGACCGCTTGTAGACTCCTGGGTTAATGTCGGTGAAATTAACAGGATTACAGACCTTTGACAGCCTGACGCAGCAGCCCCCTTCCGAGGAGCGCTGTTGAGGCTTCTTTTCCACAAGTAGCCCGTGAAACACAGCTCCAGCTGGGGCATAGAAACTCCGGTGTATGGGCACACAGACTTATGCTCGAATTGTGAGTCCCCTGAGACGTTCAAGGAGCCGACACTGATGCAAGTACATAAGGGTCTTTATTACAAGCTTGAGTAGGGACTCACCTGTCAACCGGTGCAGCGGCTGCAGGGTGAAGCACCCAACAATGGCGAGCAGGGTTTTGATGGGGTAAGGGATGTGGGGGTGTTACAGTGCACACGTTGTACGCATAGCATCATCACACAGACACCAGTCACAGTTGTACTACACCCATGGTTATAGTTTTGACCATTCAGTATCTGTGAGGCGTTCGTTACTTTTGGCGGGACCCAATCATGACCTTTGAGAAATCTTTGAAGATGACCAATTATGAGGTGAGTTCAGAGGGCCCATGTGGGGTTTAGTCAAGCGGTGAGTGATTGGCTAGTTTGTCCTCTAGTCCTCAGTCCCTGACTCAGACCACAAGAATGTTTTTAACTTCTTTTGATTGGCTGATCTGAGGGTGGTCCGAAGGTGGCTTCAGCCTTGGGCAGTCTGAGGCTTTTCCTGGAACTAGGGCTTCGTGCAGCCCGAGGTTGCTCTCAATGGAGGCCTTAAACTCAAAATGACGTTACTTAGGCTCCTCACTAGTCCCCCCCTTGTCCTCCATGGCGGCCGGCACCCAAAGTCGTCTTCGGGGGCCCCACGAGGCCGTGGGGCCCGTTGGTACCGGCCCTGGACCACACGGTCTCTTTCTGCTTGGGGCCCTGCTGAGATTCGTCCAGTTGCCGGGGGCCCTCGCTCTTCCAGTGGCCCTCCTGCTGGCAGTAAGCATGCGGATTCTGTCCTACTTTGGGTGCGAGGCCCTCCTCCTGCCCCTCCCCTTTCTGGCCTTGACCCTCTCCCTGCGGCGCACCTTCTGGGAGCATTTCCACAGCTCCCCCAAGGCGCCGCTAACGTCTGCCTGCTTCCGCACCTGTTGGCGTCCTTCCCCCGGAGCCGCCTGTCCGGCTGACCAGCACCTGGGCTGCTGCTTCCAGCAACTGACTGGCCTTCAGGCCCATGAAAACTTACGGCTTTTGAGGCTTGCGCCGAATGTCTCCCTGGGCCTGACCTACGAAAGTCGCATTAAGCGTCGTGGTTAGCGGGTGCTTCAAGGGGGCTATAGAGACTAAATGCATCCATAGTCTCTCCTAAAACTGGCTCAGGCTTTCCTAGGTCTCTGGAGCACTGCTCATGTCTTACTCATATTCATGCCCTACCCCCACCCCCAAGGGCTTCTGGGTATCCTTCAGTCCTTGCAAACCTTCCATGTATACTTGAGTCATTTGCGTCCCATGTGGGGTCCTCTGCAGGGAAGTGAGGCCGAGCAGAGGCCTGGGGGTCTAGTGTCCCACTGGAACCTTCTCCTCTCACCATTTTAGGGCCACATGAACATAGGCAGAGGAGGCTGAGTGGCCACAAATGCCGAGGTTGGACTGATGTGGTCATAACGCCCGGAATGCCAGCCGCCACCAGACACTTGAAGGGCCAGGGAGCCGATTCTCGCTGTGAGGGGGTTGTGGTTCTGCGGACACCGAGATTTCACATTTCTGGCTTCCATGAAGGAAAAAAAAAAGTCTCAAGCAGTTTATGGTAATTTATTACAATAGCCTTAGAAAATGCACAGGGGATCCCAAAGGCATTTCACGTTTCAACTTGCCTGAAGGAAACTCCTTATTGCCCACCTCTACCCGTTCTCTGGCCACCGCCCGGTCATTTCAACCAGAAGCCCAGGAGCTTTTTATACTTCCTCACTCGCCCTACCCTGCGCGCACAGCCTGGGCTGGGGAGTCGGGGCGCAGGACACCCAGTCAGAAGGGGCAGGACTGGGAAGCTTCTGAACTCATTCACAGCGTTTCGGTCCTGACGCGTTCAACGTCCCTGTAAGGAACATTCCTCTGCTCACAGGGTCCGCACCCAAGGACCAATGAACCCGCAGCCCCACTTCCTCAGTCCTTCTGCCCTTGATGTGTTTGAAATCCTTTTGAGAGAAAAGGGGGCAAGAATGAAGCCAGAGTTCTATTTTTGTGCCTACCTGAGATTTCCACAAAGATGAAGAATTTAAAAATTTCCCCTATCACTGGATTAACTCCTTTTCTTCCCCCCTTCGCTACTTGGGTTTCTTTCTCTCCTGCTAGAACTTTTGCAGCTAAAAGTCATCTTGTGCCTGATGGTGCACTAATTTTTTTCCCTATTGTATTTTCTTCATTGGCCAGAGTTAATGTTTCTTATTTCCTGCATCCTTTACATTCCTTAGCGACTTCTCCCCAGTACTGGACCAGTTAAAAGTGCTCAAGAGGTATGGATGGCTACTTTATTAAAAAAATAAAAACTGAAAATAGCCAATGGCTTTCTAAAACTGCATTTTATGTTTTAATTTTTTTCATATTTAATTTTGAGAGAGACAGAGTGTGAGCAGGGAATGGGCCGAGAGAGAGGGATACACAGAGTCTGAAGCCGGCTCCAGGCTCACGGCCGTCAGCACAGAGCCCGACGTGGGGCTCGAACCCATGAACTGTGAGATCATGGGCGTGGGCCAACCTTAGACGCTCCACTGACGGAACCACCCATGGACCGCTACGACTGCATTTTACGAATGAACACTTTTAGGGGTGCCTGGCTGGCTCAGTTGGTTAAGTGGCCTACTCTTGATTTCAGCTCAGGACACAGTTGGGGAGTTCGAGCCCGGCACGGAGTTCCAAACTGACAGTGAGAAGCCTGCTTGGGATTCTCTCTCTTCCTATCTCTTTGCCCCTCCCCCGTGCTCTCTCTTATACAATAAAACTTAAAACTAAAAAAAAAAAAAAAAGAAACAACAACACTTTAAAAATAGTAGCTCTCTCTTTTTAAGTACTCCCAACTTGAAAAGTATTGTTTTATACATACAATAAAAACCTTGGTTTGCAATCATAATTCATTCCGGAAACATGCTTGTAATCTAAAGCACCTGTATATCAAAGCGAATTTTCCCCTAAGAAATAATGGAAACTCTGATGATTCATTCCACAAGCCCAAAATACTCATATCAAAATGATTACAATACTGTAATATAATACAAGATACTAAAGACAATACAAACTGTAAAGGAAAACAAATAAATGAACCCGCACATACCTTTGAAAGCCGTTGTGGCTGCTGGTGTGAGGGAGACAGGCGAGAGGATCATTATTGGAAGAGTCTGGCCACTACTAAGAGACGTTGGCTATGGTGCAGTATGAATAAACTCTTGTCAGGTACTGAGGTTAACGGAACTGCAACCAGGCAGCGGATGAAAGGGTCTCTATCGGCAGGCGGCCTGACCTAGAAGGAAGCAAAGCTTTCCTAAGCTCACTCTTGTCTGGAAAAGCAGAGGACGGTCCCAAGGTGCTTGCAGTGACAAAAAATACACTAGTGCCCGCTGTGGGCACCTTCCAACGTTCGGAAACATCACCGATCTCTGCCAAACACCATGGCCTGAGACTGAGCCTTCAAGCACGGGAGATCACCCACAATCCCGCAGAGACAGAGAGAGAGATCTATTGGCTTGGTGCTCATCACGTGCTGTTTGGGGTCATGTACTACTCATATTGTAAGACACTGCTTGTTTATCAAGTTTAAACTTATGGGGCGCCTGGGTGGCTCAGTTGGTTAGGTGGCTGACTTCAGCTCAGGTCATGATCTCACAGTTTGTGGGTTCGAGCCCCGCGTCGGGCTCTGTGCTGACAGGTAGCTCAGAACCTGGAGCCTGCTTCCCATCCGGTGTCTCCCTCTTTGCCCCTCCCCTGCTAGGGCCCTGTGTCTCTCAAAAATGGATAAACAAAGGGAAAAAAAATTAAAGGACACGACTCCAAGGCCTCCAAAGATTGGAACTCAAGCAAATCTAAATTAGTCCCCAGTTTTATAGGCCAAGTTTCCACGCAGGATGCTTCAGCCTCTTTCTTGTCTGGAGATCAAGGGAACCTCAAAAGGTGGCTCAGGGTCTAAACCTCTTACAGAGGAAAGTCGACTCCCTACCTGGATGCAAACCGCCCGCGAGTACCCAATCCGGCACGGGGCCCTGTGAGTGGAAGAGCGTG